>PISW01004716.1:0-127286 GCA_004023785.1 Mungos mungo
GAGGTGGGTAGGGGAGCATTTATAAAGCAACCGGAAGTTTGACCATTTGCTGGGTAGTTGATATTTTTTAAAAATTTAGGCGTGCTAACGGTCTTGCGGTTATTTTAAATGGCGCTTACTTTAGAGATACGGTTGGAACTGTTTATGGATAAAATGTTACACGTAGGAGGCTGAACGGTGGCCCCCGACTCAAAGGATACACCCGTGTCCCCGGATGTGCTCTTGTTTGGAAACGGTCTCTTCGGATGTAACTAAGTTAAAGATCTCGGGATGAGACACTGATTATCCAGCTGGGTCCTAAATCCCAAAACAAGTGTCCTTAGTAGACCCGCAGAGAGGACGGCCATGTGAAGACGGGCCAAGGACGCCGGGGGCCACCCAAAGCTGGTGGATCCTCCCCTAGAGCTTTCGCAGGGAGCACGGCCCTGCCGACACCGCAATCTCAGACTCAGGCTTCCAGAACTGCAATGGAGTACTTCCCTGTGGTTGTACGCGGCCAGGCGGCGGCCCTCTGCTCAGCAGCCGCGGACGCGGATACAGACGTGTGCTTCCCAGGCTTTGAACCGGGAGGTGGGAAAGTGGCCGCCAGGCGGGACCGTGGGCTGGCAGCTGCTGGCGCTGGTGACAAGGACCCAAGTCCAGCACACTAGGATCTCCGCCTCTGTAGACGTTTGAATTTCCCGTGACGAAATTCGTACCGTAAAAAAGAATGAAGGGAGGGGCGCCTGCGTGGCTCAGTAGGTTAAGGGCCTGACTCTTGATGTCGACTCAGGTCACGATCTCAGGTTTGTGGATCTGACCCCACATCCGGCTCTGTGCTGATGGCGCGGAGCCTCCTTGGAATTCTCTCTCCCTTTCTCTGCCCCTCCCCAACTCATGCTCTGTCTCTCTCTCAAAATAAATACATAAACTTAAAAAATATTTACAGGGGCGCCTGGCTGGCTCAGTTGGTTGAACGACCAACTTCAGCTCAGGTCATGATCTCGTGGTTCGTGGGTTCAAGTCCTGTGTCAGGCTCTGTGCTGACAGCTCAGAGCCTGGGGCCTGTCTCGGATTCTGTGTCTGTGTCTCTGCCCCTTCCCTGCTCACACTGTCTCCCTCTCTCTAAAATAAATAAAACATTAAAAGACATTAACAAAAATATATATGGGGCACCTGGGTAGCTCAGTCTGTTGAGTGTCTGACTTTGGCTCAGGTCAAGATCTCACAGTTCATTAGTTTGAGCCCCGCGTCAGGCTCTGTGCTGACAGCTTGGAGCCTGGAGCTGCTTCAGATTCTGTGTCTTCCTTTCTCTCTGCCCTTCCCCTGCTTGAGCTCTCTCTTACTCTCTCTCAAAAATAAATATTGAAAAAAAGAGGTTCACATTCTCCAGAATAAAGTTAAAAAATGAATGATACAAGATGATTGATTAGGACAAATAAGCAAAGATGAGGGCGCTGACACTCCGGCTCCCCCATTAACAAGCGCGCGGCCTCAACAGACCTGGGCCCGTCAGCCCGGCCTGGGGCGGCTTCTGGATGGCCCAACACTCTGGAGCCATGTCAGCCATGGCAGGCCACCGAATTTAAATTAATTAAGATTACATCACATAAAAAATTGAATTCCTCAACCTTGCTAGCCGCACAGGCCCAGTGACTACTGTAAGAGATTACACAGACACAAAGCATACCCCTCATTCCGGAAAGTTCTACCAGAGGGATCCATGCACAGACCCTGACACAACACGCGTACCTGGCTCTTCTTCGCCTTCTGATCTAAGATTTTCTGCAGCATTTTCCGCTCTTTCTTGGTCAGAGGCTTCTTCTCCTTCTTTGCCAGGGGAGGGGCTTTGGGCTTCTTTTTCTTCTTTCCCGGCAAAACGAGCACGTTGCTTGCATCAACTCCTTTCAGCGTGCCCTGACCTGAAATGACACACCTGTCTGAGCCCTGGCCCAGGGACCAGAGACTGCAGAGACCTGCGGTACCCGGCATTCAACATCAGTGCCACTGGCTTGGGCGGCGGGTGTGTGTGAGTGTGTGTGTGTGTGTGTGTGTGTCCGTGCCGCCTCTCATGGGTGCCCCCCACCCCGCGTGCGACCCCCGAGCAACCCCACAGCAACGGGGTGTGGGCCCGTCATGGTTCACTCAGCTGTGTACCCAGCACCTGCCACTGGAGCCAGTGCACCTGCACCCTCCTGGCTGGGGGCGGGGTGCCGGGAGGGAGGGCACATGAGACAGCAGTGCTCCCCTCAGTGGACCTGCGAGGTCCACACTACTTTCGGACCGCTGGCACAGCGTCCTCCTCAGACGGCGGGCGACTAAGCCCTGATTTTGTACATATCTATTTTTACTTTTATTTAAAATAATTTTTTTAATGTTAATTTTTGAGAGAGAGAAAGAGGCAGAGCATGAGCTGGGGAGGAGCAGAGAACCCGAAGCAGGCTCCAGCTCTAAGCTGGCAGCACAACCCACGAGCCGTGAGATCATGACCTGAGCTGAAGCCAGACGCTCAACTGACTGAGCCACCCAGGCGCCCCATGCACCACACCTATTTTTAAATGTCACGGTTGGAAAGTATACAATCTAGACCCAAATTTGGCTACCACGTTACTCTTCAACTCAACCTGCTGGGGTCCCCTCGCCAGCGTTCCGCGGGGGACCCTATCCGACTCTCACTAGCTCCTCTGGCTCCATCCGTCTTTCTTTGTGTCACAGAACGCAGAAGAGAACAAGACAGTTTTAAGCAATCCAAGCGATCCATTCTGCAATTCTCACATGAAACAGAATTAAAAGCAAGAAAAATAAGAGTGTACAGCCAGCATTTCCCAGAGACTCTAAATCGTGTGTCGTGTAGGTGCTCGGACAGGTGAAAGAGCACGTGCTCGTGTGTCCTGATTGCAAGATTTCTTGGTTTTGATAGATATAAGCCACACCAACAGCAGTCCGTTGGGACCCTCAATTTTTAAGAACATAAAAGGGTCTTCGGTCCAAAAATTTGAGAACGGCGGTGCTATAGACAAAAAAAACAGGGGATGTGATAACAACAAAAATCAGGAAGTGGGTGGTGATGTCGGGTCAGTGGTCGGGGAAGGCTCTTCGAAGGAGGTGATGTGATGTATGGGTTTTTTTTTTATGTTTTTTAAAATTTATTTTTGAGAGACAGAGAGAGACAGCGTGAGCAGGGGAAGGTCAGTCAGAGAGAGAGGGAGACACAGAATCAGGAGCAGGCTCCAGGCTCTGAGCTAGCTGTCAGCAGAGAGCCTGACGCAGGGCTTGAACTCATGACTCTGAGCTAGCTGTCAGCAGAGAGCCTGACGCAGGGATTGAACCCATGAACCGTGAGATCATGACCTGAGCCGAAGCCGGACACTTAACCGATTGAGCCGCCCGGACGCCCCTGATGTCTGTTTTTACAAGTCTCCTGTTGGCCCCTCAGGAAGGCAGGGATGATTGGAGATGTCCTGAGGTGAGAAAGAACTTTCCCCAATCTTTGGGTCTAAGAGACTCAAGGCCCTCTGCTCCGATCACCTCCTCCAAAACTCTGATAGGGAGCAGGCTGGCTGCTCCTCCCAGATCCGTTTTACAGAAGAGAAAACTGAGGCACGGAGATGTTAGGCGGTTTGTCAGCCCCCACCCAGCCTATCCGTGCACCTCCTGAGGAGGAAATTCCGGCTCCAGATTCCCACTCTGACATTCTCTCTGGTCACCGCGCTGCCTTTCCGGCCCAATGAGAGCGCAGAACAGGTGACCAGCCAGGGGTCAAGGGACGCAGGATGTTCCAGAAGCCCTGCTCTCCCACTGTCCATCTCAAGAGTCAAGGCCCACTGTTTCCTGATGTTTAACTCGGCTTGGACCTCAGAGCACGTGCACGCAGCTGAGTGAGTCCGACCCCTTTCGGGAGCCCGCACGACACCTCTGAAAGGACTCAGTCACTTGATCTCACCTGTCTTGCACAGCTGGCCCCATCCAGGTCACGGACAGCTTCCCACAGGTCCCCCTCTCCTTCCCTGATCCCGAAACATCTAACGCAGATGGCAGTCCTCCTCCACGGCACCCACGACCTCATTCTCCAGAGCCCCCTCCCCATCGCCTCCTTCTCCAGGGCAGGACTCATTCCCTCAGCTGGCGAATCAGGTCTGGCCTTTAAATGAACAAATACCAGGGCGCCTGGGTGGCTCAGTTGGTTAAGTGTCCGACTTCGGCTCAGGTCGTGATCTCACGGTTTGTGGGTTCGGGCCCCGAGTCCGGCTCTGTGCTGACAGCTAGCTCAGAGCCTGGAGCCTGTCTTCGGATTCTATATCTCCCTCTCTCTCTGGCCCTCCCCTGCTTGCACTGTCTCTCAAAAACATAAATAAAAAAATGAATGAACAAATACTATCTACTCACAGATGACTCCGAATTCCCATTTCCGCAGGGATGGGCCTCTCTCAAGCAGCTGCCTGCCTACCCTGGCCGCCTGGGTATCGAAAAGGACTCCCAGACCACTCATCTCCCAAACCTGGTTCTTGGTCTCCCAAGCTGCCCACCGCTGCCTTCTCCACCTGCCTGGGAGTCATTTTCGAGTCCCCCTTCTTGGCTGCACGCCGCCAGCAAATCCTGAGCGCTCCACCGTCAAACTGCAGCCTGACCACCACCAGCTCACCTGCTCGCTGGGTGAACGAACCAACAGGCTCCTAACCAATCGCCCTGGTTCCACGGAACCTGCTGCTGCTTCTCCGCTGCACCGCAGCCAGCAGCCACGGGGATGCTGTTACAGCATAAGCCTATGTCCCCCTGGGGCGCTAAGCCCTGCCCTGGCCCCCGTCCTCACCAAGGCTCCCCATGGGATCCTACAGGATCTTACCCCCATTTCTTCTTTCACCTCCACCCAGCCATTCTCGCTGCCTTCAGGCCTTGGCTCAACGCTTTCTCCGGGAGGCCTTCCCTGCCCACCCTACGGGATGCTGCAACCCACCCAAACACCGACTCTGCTTTGTCTCCTTAGTCTCACAACATCCTGTATAGCCTACCTGTCTGCCTTGGCCTGTCTCCTCCCACAAGCATCTAAGACTCTTTTTTTTAAAATCTCCTCTTCCCGTTATGTCTCCTAAAATTAAGTCCTGGCGGTGCCTACTAACAAGGAATCTGAGAAGAAATCTCAAGCAGCCGAGCTGAGCAGACAGGTTTGGGCTAAACCTACACCTTCGGGGGTGGCTGGCAAGACTGGAAAACAGCCATAGGAATCGACGGAACTGCCTTATTTTAGGGCCCAAGTTCCCCAGGCTGCTAACCTAGGACTGGGGGTACCTGGCCGACTCAGTGGGAAGAGCACCCGACTCGTGATCTCAGGATCTTATGTTCGAGCCCAACGCTGGGTGCGGAGATTACTTACATAAAGAAAACTTCAAAAAGTAATAAACTAGGGCCGGAGTCCATAAGGGAGAAAGCCCCGGGACTGTGCCAAATTCACCGTTAAAACAACACTGTCACTGTCTCGCCTTCTCTGCATCATATGAGAGGAGGTTCCTCCCGGTTCCCCCCGCCCCACGGTCGCCGAGCCCTTCGGCCCCTCCCCGAAACCCAGCCCCCGTCCCGGATGCCTTACCCTCTAGTTCCAGTAGGACGGGGGGCGGCTCCGGGGGGCCCTTCGAGGGGCCGGGGGTCGCCTGCTGGCGCCCCTTGACATTGTAGCGCCGACGCAGCTTCCCCATGGCGCGGGGTCCTGTAGGGGTTACAACGGGAAGCGGGAGAAGCGCACCCCAAAGCCCAGCCCACGTGGGTCCCCAGGCCCCAGATTCCGGCCGCGAGACTTCCGGGATGCACTCTCGCGAGAGCTGGAAACAACGTCTGGGGGCGGAGCTAGAGGCGGGGCCTGCGGAAAGGCGGGGCGGGGCCAGGTTAGAGGCGGGAAGAGGCCTGAGGTCACCTGGGAGGCCTGAGTTTAAGCTTGGGCCGGTGCGCACGTGGTGTTGGCTGAGCCTCTAAATCTGAGTTAACTGCTAATAGTAATTTGGCTACTTGGGAGTAGGACTGTGTTGTCACCTTTTCAAATACAACCCCGCCCCCATGCAAACTGCTTCTCTGCTTTTTTTTTTGCTCATTTACAGTTTGTTATTCCTATAAGAAACATAATTAGTTGTGTAGTAAAAAGGCACAAAATATTTCCATTACAGGGACAGAAGAACTAAAAGAAGAAAGCATCCATTAGGCGGCCTTAAACTCTCATTACCATATCACATTGTCTGTAGTGCACTCGGAAATAATGTATTTTCTGAATCCTGTAATTATCTTGCGTGCAGAACAGTGCAGCATTTTTTGTGTTAAAAGCATGAATGCATTAAGGGCAGACATTTAAGTCACATTATGAAAAACAGGTGAAGGCATTCGGATTTATTTAAGAATTTTAATGTTTATTTATTTGAGACAGAGAGTGTGTGCTCAAGCTGGAGAGGGGCAGAGAGAGAGGGAGAGAGAAAGTCCCAAGTAGGCTCCCCACTGTCAGGGCGGAGTCCAGCGCGGGCTGAACTCACCAACTGTGAGTCCAAATTCAGAAATTGTGGGATCGTGAGTCGTAGGCTTAACCGAGCGAGCCACCCAGGCCCCCCTTATTTTAGAATTTTAGAAAGGAACCTAGAACAAGATCTGACTGCAAAGTAGGTAAGCAGTAAATAGTTACTGAATGTAATAAACGAATGAATAAATGAAGAACATGATTGCATAAGCTTCCTTCTTCCCCCCAAATTCAAAAGTACATCCCTACACAGGTGGTCCATGAGAGGACTTAGTGCGTGTATGAACATGTTGATAAAGTTACATATTGCATTTCAGGGAGGAGAGAGAATAATTAGCATATGAAACTTCTGGTTTCATGGGTTTTATTGCTTGCAATGATACTGATCTGCAGTTTTTTTGTTTAAATATGTTTAAGTAAATAAAAGGTGTGTCCATGTTAAAATTAAGTAAGTAACAGTAACTTCTCCTATAGTTTCTTTCTATACCAAGTATTATCTCCAGAAAATATAATGTTGTATAAAACAAGAAGGAAAAGACATAGGGGCACCTGGGTAGCTGAGTCTGTTAAGCATCTGACTCTTGACTTCAGCTCAGGTAATACTCTTATGGTATGTGGGTTTGAGCCCCGCATCTGGCTCTGTGCTGACAGTGCAGAGCCTGCTTGGGATTCTGTCTCTTTTCTGTCTACCTCTGCCTCTCTCTCTCTCAATAAACTGGAAAAAAAAAAACCCACAAGACATATATACAAAAACGTGGCTCATAAATGTGTTGAAAAACCAAACACAGGGGTGCCTGAGTGGCTCAGTTGGTTGAGCATCCGGCTTCGGCTCAGGTCATGATCTCACAGTTTGTGGGTTCAAGCCCTGAATCGGGCACTGTGCTGACAGCTCAGAGTCTGGAGCCTGCTTCGGATTCTGTGTCTCCCTCTCTCTCTGACCCTCCCCCACTCACTCTGTCTTTCTCTCTCTCTCAAAAGTAAATAAAACATTAAAAAATTTAAAAAAAAAAGAACCAAACACAAAAGAGCATGCTGTGTGATCCCATATACATACAGTTCAAAAACAGGCAAAATTAAGTCCCTAAATTTTGGAGGGGAAATAGTGAGGTCCCCCAGGAAGCTGTTATTATTCCATTTCTCCACGTGGGTGCTGGTTACCTCATGTGTTGTTTAAATTCATAAAGAAGCATGATTTCGGTATTTTCTGTGTGTACGCTCTACTTCAGTAAATGTTTTCTTAAAAAATAAGAACTTAAAATATATGGCCAATAAATACAGAAAGCTTCACCAAGAATCCAGAAAAGTGTACGTTCAAAAATAAAGTACAATGTTTTTCACTCTTTGGATTGGCAAAGGTTTTGTTTTCCTGGTTATCTCAAAAAAATGGTTGGACTCCGTTTGGTTTAGGCCCTTGTGATGCATTTGGTTATTAGGGCTTATCAGCGTTTTAAAATCAAAAATCCTTCTTCACCTCGTATACCACTTATTTACTGAAGAAACGGGGTCGTGTGCCCCCTAGAATGCCCCACATTCTGGATTTGACGGATGGCTTCCGCTTCTTACTTTCTCCTCCGCCCCCCCACCCCCCACCCCGTATTTCCTGTAAATTGTTGGTTAGCTTTAGAGAGCAGATCGGGTTAAGGTTCAAAGTGTGTTGGCAAGAATCCAAACAAGGTGGGGCAGGTATGTACTTCCTGCTTCTAGGGTTTGACCCGTCCAGGTCAGGACCGCGTGGCCCCTCCATTTTCAAGTTGGCCACCAAGCATTCACCTCTTGGTCTCCGTCTCTTGGTGGCCCGCGCCCGGATCCATCTCACTGAGGGCTGCAAAGTGATTCTCTAACTCTTTGGCTCCCTCCTCATCTGCCAGCTGGACTTTTCAGAGAACTTTCTCTCCTCCCCCGTTTGGTGATGCTGAAATGCAGTTGGTCAGGAAGGGCAGGAGGAATGCCTGACGCTCTCACTTTAATTCAGAATCTCAGAGTGAATGAATGGATGGGTGAGCTGGTGCCCGTGCCGTCGCCAACGGTGGCCACGGATTGGGGAGCAGCATAAATTCAGGGACATTCACGTATCTGGTTTTCCCGTCAGTGACGGTCATCATCCTTGCCGAGGCCGTTGCAAGTTTTACCAGCACAGCCTCCTTTTGACAGAAAAGTTAAAAATAACAATTACTATTTTTTTAAAGGTCAACCGCCGCCCCCCCCCGCCCCCCTCCCGCTCGGCGGGGGGCGGGGAGACACAGCACCTCCGGCCGCACTAACCGCTCGCGGGGGTCGTCGGCCCGCTCGTGGGCAGGCTCCCCGCGGCCGGGGGCGGGGCGAGCGCGGCGGGGCCGTCGCGGCCGTGCGCGCGGGGCGGGGCGGGTGGCGCTGCGACAGCGGCGGCGGCTGACAGAGGCGCGGCGCGCGGCCCCCCGAGCGCGCCGACGCGGTCCCCGCCGGAGCCGCCGCGTCCCCGGTGCGGCCCTCGGCCCGGCTCCCGACCCCGCACCCCGCCGGCCGCAGGATGGGCGCGCGCGCCTCGGCCGGGCCCCGGGCCCGGGCCGGCCTCCGGCTGCTGCCGCTGCTGCTGCTGCTGCTCGCGCTCCTGGCCCCGGGCGCGCGGGGGGCGCGGGGCCGCGGCGGCGCCGAGAAGAACAGCTACCGCCGCTCGGCCAACACCTTCTCGCAGAGCGTCAGCAGCCTGTTCGGCGAGGACAACGTGCGCGCCGCGCAGAAGGTGGGCGCCGGGCCCGAGCCCGCGGTCACCTTGCCGCGGCCGCCGCGCACCTGGCTCCCGGGGCCGGCCTGGGCCGCCGGGCGGCGGGGAGGGGGGGAGGCCGGCCCGCGCCCCGCGGCCTCCGCGGCCTGCGGCCCCCCGCGCGCGGCCGGGGGCGGGACGGGCGGCCGGGGGGCGGCGCGCGGCCGGGGCGCAGGGCCGCGGGCGCCCTCCGCTCGGCGCCGCACTTCTCCTTGGACCTTGGCCGCCGGCGCGGCGCGGCCCGGGCGGCCCCTGGGCTGCGCTCCCGCCGGGCGAGCCTCTCATTCATTCATTCCGCGCGTTTGAATGAGCACCTACTGTGAGCGGGGCGCTGCGCCGGCTGCCCGGGGGCGCCCTGCCCTCTCCCCGGCGACCCCGCTCTCCCCGCTGCGACCCGCTTCCCCGGATCACCCTAGGCCCTCCTCCTTCCACCGCGACGATATTTCTTCTGTTTTTTTTGTTTTTTGTTTTTTGTTTTTTTTTTATAACTTTACAAGAAAGGGAGTAACGCAGCCTCTAGTGTTGCTTTGGCCCGGGAACCCCCCCGAGCTCCTACTGTGTGCCGCCCCTTGATTGGGAGCGTTTTGACTTTGGTCTTAACGTAGCCCGCGGACCCCTGTGTGTTGAGCGCTCGGGAGCAGCGCGGGAACTTGTGCCCGCACCCTGCTCTGCCCCCTGGAGCCTGGTGGCACAGGCTTCACCCGGGCCCCAGAAAGGGGAAGTGAGTGAGCGACGGTTGCGTGTGGTAACGTGTGGCTCCCTGGGTTCCACCCCTGCTGTTCCTCCTGTTAAGATCTTTGCTCCAGGCTCGCCCCGGGGCTCGGGACCTCAAGTTCTGGCTGTACCCTGTCCCGAGCTGGTCGGCCTTGCGCCACATGTGGGTTCATTTCTTTGAGCCTCGGTTTCCTTATCCTTTAAAATAGGATAGTAATACTATCCTCTGCGTTACGAGGTTGTGATTATGAAGGATTCCTGTGATTATGGTGCTTTCCTGGCCCAAAGTAGTGACCGAATCGGTATCAGCTACATCCTCTTGCGCAGTTACGTTCTGGCCGAGGCACAAATCCACGTGCTTAGTTAGCCCTGCTGGAAGGACTTTCAGGGTTAAAAAAAGAAAAGAAAAGAAAAAAGAAGTTTTCTGGTGCTTTCGATGGAAGGGGAAAAAACAGGGCCAACAAAACATTAAAAGCCAAATCAGATCGCTGTTTTCCTCGGGTGGAGATCACAGCTCTTTCCTGGGGGAGCCCACGGCTGTGCCTTCCACGCAGCTGCTGCAGATTGTCATTTGCTTAGAATGTGCCATGTGCTGTTATAGAGTCAGCTCGGTTCTCAGAAAATCCCTACGAGTAGGTACTGTTGGTGTTTTCATTCTACAGATAGGGACACTGAGGCACAGCGTGGCGACATGAGTGGCTTCAAGTCAAACAGTGGCAGAGTGGGCACACTGGTGCCTTTGCGGGTCTTTCTGCCTCAAGACCCTTTCTGGTCCCCTCCCCCGCCCCCCATCAATGCTGCCAGACCAGCTTGAGGGTTGTGAGGTTTGAAGGTGTTTATTTCATTTTATTTTATTTTATTTTTTAAATGTTTTTATTTATTTTTGAGAGAGAGAGAGAGAGAGAGAGAGAGAGAGAGAGAGAGACAGCATGAGCAGGGGAGGGTCAGAGAGAAGGAGTCACAGGATCTGAAGACAGGCTCTGGGCTCTGAGCTAGCTGTCAGCACAGAGCCTGACACAGGGCTTGAACCCATGAACTGTGAGATCATGACCGGAGCTGAAGTCGGATGCTTAACCGACTGTGCGACCCAGGCACCCCCAAGTTTGAGGGTGTTTAAAGAAACACCCGTAGTCTATGCCAGGCCTTGGCTTAAATAAACCCGTGGTGTTCTGGTTTGGAGTGTGGGCTGTGCTGCCCCATGCACATGGACTGGAGTTACTAGCTTTGACCCTGGGCCAGCTGACTTGCCCTTTCTCCATCTCCAGAGGAGACAAATCAGAGGGTCGAATCCGATTAAGTTGTATAATACTAGGTAGTGAATAAGTGTTCAGTAAATGGCAGAAGGTATTTCTAGAAGGGGATTCATCTGGTAGGAGAGTGATAGACTCATTTTTCAATTAAAAATGATAAAGTGGCCTGTCATACGTGTGCATAGGAGTGCTTTTCATATTAGCCAAAGGGTGGGAACCACCCCAATGTCTGTCCGCTGATTGAAGAAACGAGCCTGTCCGCGCACAGAATATTACGTGGCCCTGAGAAGGAAGGACCCACTCAGAGAGCATACATGGAGGAATCCGGAAACAGATTAAAGAAGCCGGACACAGAAGGCCACCCGTTGTGTGGCTGCATTTGTATGAAATGTTCCAGAACAAGCAAATCCATAGAGACTACTTCCAAGTAGATGAGTGATTGCTAGGGGTGAGGCGTGGAGAGTGCTTCATCAATCGGGGGTGGGTTTCTTTTTGGGGCAGGAAATGTTCTGGAATTAGGTAGAGGTGACGGTGCACAGCAGTGTGAATGTACCGTGTGCCGATGAAGCGTACCTTTTAAAATGTTCAACTGGTTAACTTTATTTATTTACTTATTATTTTTGAGAGACAGAGAGAGACAGCTCAAGGGTCAGAGGGAGGGTCAGAGAGAGAGGGAGACACAGAATCGGAAGCAGGCTCCAGGCTCTGAGCTGTCAGCACAGAGCCCGACTCAGGGCTCGAACCCACAGACTGTGAGATCATGACCTGAGCTGAAGCCGGACCCTTAACTGACTGAGCCACCCAGGCGCCCCTGATTAACTTTATGCCTCATGTATTTTATTTTATTTTTCATTTTGTAGTATGCTTATATATTTAAAAATAGCATTTTTTTTAGTTTTCTTTTTTTAATAGTTTATTGTCAAATTGGTTTCGCTATGTATATTTTACAACAATATTCAAAAATTTCTTAAGCGCCTGTGATATGAGCATAAGCCAGACAAAATGTCCCCTCTTGAGGACCTTCCCCGGGACAGGCAATAGATCAGTCAGATACCTAAATCAAGACTGTTTCCGGGGCGCCTGGGTAGCTCAGTCGGTTGAGCGTCCACCTCCGGCTCAGGTCATGGTCTCACAGCTTGTGGGTTTGAGCCCCGTGTCGGGCTCTGTGCTGACAGCTCGGAGTCTGGAGCTGCTTCGGATTCTGGGTCTCCCTCTCTCTCTGGACCCCCCTCCCGCCCTGCACTCTGTCTCTCTCTCAAAGATAAATAAATGATTAAAAAAGATTATTTCAGAGTAGTTAAGTGCCATTTAAAGAGATAAGAGAAGACGATGTGTTAATAATGATGAGTAATCTTTGTTTCAGCTCAGTGTGTGCCTTGCCCTGTTCTAAGAGGGAGGCTCTGTTATCAGCCCTGTTTTGCGGACGAGGAAAGTAAGGCGATGCAAAGGTTGAATCTCTTGCCCCTGGTTCCACTGATCAGTGGGAGGGGACCGGGAATGCCTACATTTGTAACCTCTGCAGACTTGGAAATTAATTGGAATAGAGTGTTCCTCCAGAGAAGGAGCTGGAGGAACAAAGCGTCCCAGGCAAAGGGAGTAGCATGAGTAAAGGCCCTGGGGTAGGAACAGGTTAGGTGTGTGAGGGCCAGAGAAGGTTCATAGTCAAGCTGTACAGAGTGAACAAGGGACAGAGGGAGATGGAGGTAACAAAGCAGAGTCACTAGTGAGGCCAGAAAGGCCTGTGGAGAGCGGGAGACAGGGGGGTGGAGGAAGGGGTGAGTTGGGTCTGGGAAGCTGGGTGGGCAGGGCAGGGAAGGGCTGAGACACGGCCGGGGTCGGGTTCACAGGTGGCTGCACTGGCATGTGGATCCCAGGGAGCACAGGGAAGAAACAGAGCTGGGCCCACACGGTGGGAGCCTCTGACTGCTGAGTGGAGAGCTGGTGTTTCTGTTACTCTTTTGTTTCTTAGTTGTTGTTTTAAGAAGCTTAACATTAAAAAAAAAAAAAAATGAGGCTGTGGGTGCCTGCAGTGCCATTTCAGATAGCTCAAAGGGTAAAGAAATAAATCTGCTTGCCGCCTCGGACCCCATCTTGCATTTTCCTTCCTAGAGTAGGCAGGCGTTCGGAGCATCCACACAGGTCCTGCCCCTTCGTGGGTTTTCTGGTTTTCATTACTCATGCCGTCCCTCGTATTTCTCCCCTCCTCCCCCTCCCCCTCCTCCTCACCAAATTTTGGAAACCAGACCCAACTGGTGCATAAAGCTTCGCTGCCTTCCTTTGGGAGGGGTGCAGACAGCAGACTGCCGTCCCGGATGTGCCTTTGTTAGCTCTCCCGTCCTTTGCTCCAAATCTGCAGCAGTAAAGGTCCTTCTATAGAGATTTTTGTGTGCAGGTTGTTAGCAACGGAACCGCTGAGTCAAGGGGTCTGTGCCTTCACAAATTTTATTTTATTTTATTTTTTTGTAAGTTTATTTGAGAGGGGGTGGGGCAGACAAAGAGAGAGCCCCAAGCAGGCTCTGTGTGGTCAGCACGGAGCCCTACATGCGGGGCATTAGTTTTGTCTTTACACCCAGTTCTATGTTCGCTTTTTTTAAAATTTGTTTTAACGTTTATTTATTTTTGAGAGACAGAGAGAGACAGAAAGTGAGCAGGGGAGGGTCAGAGAGAGAGGGAGACACAGAATCAGAAGCAGGCTCCAGGCTCCGAGCTGTCAGCATAGAGCCCGACACGGGGCTTGAACCCACGAACTGTGAGATCGTGACCTGAGCCGAAGCCGGAGGCTTAACTGACTGAGCCCCCAGGCGCCCCTCTATTGAGCTCTTGGTCTTTCGGTTTTGATTTTTTGAGACGCTGCCATTTTTCACAGTTTGCCAGCAAGTTTTTTGAGCAAAATAACTCTGACACTTTCCAGTCTTTTCCCCCATCCATCTTAGTGGCTTCGTGGAGGTGTGACTGATCTTACACTTCAATAGACACACGTATTTAAAGTGGGATAAACGTGTCCAAAAGTGCACAAGTGGACAAGTGTGGATGCGTGCGTACCCACCTGTGAGAACGCCAGCACAACCCAGATGTTCCCTGTTTTTATTCTGGAAAGTTCGGAAATCCAGGACAGCTGACAGACTAGCATGAGGAGCAGCGAGAAACTCCCCACCGGACCCACATTTCCCCCCAAACTGGTTTCTCTCTTTTTCTTTACACACAGACTCACAGACACGCTGTTTTCTTGGCAGAACCATTTGAAAGTAAGTTCCAGGGGCGCCTGTGGGGCTCAGTCAGCTAAGCACCCGACTCTTGATTTTGGCTCAAGTCAGAATCTCATGGTTTGTGGTTTGTGAGATGGCGCCCCAGGTCGGGCTCGGAGCTGACCCCTCGGAGCCTCTCTCTCTGCCCCTCCCCTGCTCCTGCGCGCGCTGTCTCTCAAAATAAATAAATCAACATTAAAAAAAGTAAGTTGCAAACATCCTGATCCTTTCTCCTACAGAACCCCAATACCGGGGTCCCTCCCCCCGAATTAGTACAGTAAAAACTTGACATATGGTCTATATTCACGTTTCCTTTATAGCTTTAAAAAAAAAACTAACACTTTACTTGACATGGTTTCCACGGCTCTTGAGTGTCCTTTAGTCTGTCAACGTCCCCTGGCTTTTTGGTGTGGAGAGCTGTTCTGACAATGACATTTTTGAACAGTACACCCCCGTTCTCTTACTTTTCCTGTTTTGCTTTCAGCTTTATGGGACGTTCAGTCGTTTTGTGTCTATTCAGAGAGCTGCACGGCCCTCACCACAGTCAATTTCATTTAAAAAATGTTTTTACATTTTTTTTATTTTTGAGAGACTGAGAGAGACAGATTACAATTGGGGAAGGGGCAGAGAGAGAGGGAGACACAGAATCTGACGCAGGCTCCAGGCTCTGAGCTGTCAGCCCAGAGCCCGACATGGGGCTCGAACCCACGAACCACGAGATCATGACCTGAGCCGAAGCCAGAAGCCGGGTGCTTAACCGACGACTGAGCCCCCCCCCCCCCCCCCCCGCCGTCGGCCCCAGACCAGTCCTGTTGAAATGTACCGTGTCGTATAAGGTCTCATTGTTTCCTTGTGGTTGGATTGAGGGTGTGCGTAGGCACCCGGCACGGATTCTGCTGCAGGGTCTTGTGTCCCGGGCGTGGTGGGCGTGTCCCAGGACACGTGCCCTGCAGGGGCCTTTCCCTGGGGTCTGGGTGTACGTCCAGCTGTTTCCTGCTCATGCAATCTCTGCCTTTCGGGGCGTCCTTCACATGCTCGGGCAAACTCGGAACTGCAGACCGCCCACTCCTCTGACTCGCTCATCGGGGTACATTGGCCAATTTTCCTTGGAGCCAGATTGCAGGAGCCAGGGGGTGACAGGGGCGTGGGAAGATTGGGACAGACCCATGACGCCCTCGGGGGATGGCTGTCCCGGCCTCTCTGCTGCAAGAGGGGGATAGTGAAATCCAGGCTTGAGTAATTCTGTCCCACAGTGACAGCCGCAGGCCTCCTGAGTTGGCTCACCTGAATGTCCCTCGGTTTAATTTTTCATCCTGAACGTTGTCCAGCAGGTTCAAAGGGAGAGAGAGTCCTGTAGTAAACCCTGGACCCACCCGCCACTGTGTCCATTTATCACCTTTCTGCCATTCTTTTTTTTTTTTTAATTTTTTTTAACATTTATTTATTTTTGAGAGACAGATCATGAGCAGGGGAGGGGCAGAGAGAGAGAGGGACACACAGAATTGGATGCAGGCTCCAGGCTCTGAGCTGTCAGCACAGAGCCCGACGCAGGGCTCGAACCCACAAAAGGTGAGATCATGACCTGAGCCGAAGTCTGATGCTCAACCCCCCAGGCGCCCCTCCTGCTGCTCCTGTGTTCACAGCGGCTCCTGGGGCCCGAGAAGGTGGGCGTGGCCCTGGAGGCAAGTCCACGGTCCCCTGTGGCTGGGGGTGGGCTGCCCGGTGGTGGGAGAGCCCTGCAGGCTCCAGGCTGTGTTGTGACCCCCGGTCAGTGCCACACGCTGGGCAGCTCCGACAGGAGGAGGTCCCTGGAAAACCGCAACCTCGGCGGCTCTCCGGGGCGTGCAACGGCGCCTTCTCCCCGTGTCCTCACGGGGCCTTTCCCCTGAGCGTGTCTGCGTCCTGATCCCCTCCTCTTACAAGGACACGGGTCCCGTTGGGTTAGGGCTCAGCCTGGTGACACCGTCTTGGCGTTCCTTACCTCTCTGACGCCTTGTTAATTCCAGTCACGTTCTGAGGTCCTCGGGGTTAGGGCTCCGGCATAGGACGTCTGGAGGCACACAGCTCACCCCCCTTAGGGCTCCCGGGTGTCCTTCAGGGTGTCATGTCGCTGGAACAGTAGCCAGAGCGCCAGCCCCAGCCCCCGGGCCGGGTTAGAAGGCCAGCAGTGGGCCTGCTCTGCTCTCAGCCTCCCTGCCCAGCCCGGTTCTCAGGACGGGCCTGTTCTCTCCCCGGAGCAACGCCGGGCATGTTGGGGCAGGAGGCTGTCCCGAGGCCAGCCTGTCTCCGGCACCTCCCTGGAGACCCGGGTGGGCAGGCGCCTCAGCGGGAGCGCCCGTACCAGCTCCGCCGCCTGGGCTCCCACGCAGAGGCCTCTGCAGCTCCGATTCTGTCTTTGCTCCATTTGACAGATGACAAAACTGAGGCACAGAGACGTCCAGTGACGTCAGCGCTGGTGTCCCTTCCTTCCAAAACAGGTGTTTCCTCAGACCCTTTCTGGGGGACAGAGTGGGGGGGGCAGTGCCCTTTTCTCAGAAGAGCCTTGGCGTGGGGCCCCTCCTTTCTCCTCCACTTGAGACTGTTGTGGAGCCTGCTACCCGGCTCTCACAAACACGCACAGATCAGACATCCTTCCTGTGGCAGGACACGCAGGACAGGGGATGTCTGTGGGATGCCCTTGGCCGTGGAAAGAAATACACCCCTGATTCCTCGCACAACACGGGAGATGTTGTCTTGAGTGAAAAAACAAGACCCGAGAGGTCACGTATCATATGATTCCATCTGTGTGGGAAGTCCGGGGTCGGCCAGTCCACGGAGGGGGGTTAGTGGTTGCCTTGGTCAGGCGCGAGCGATGGCGGTGGGCCGCTGAGGGGTACAGGGCTCTTTTTTTTTTTTTTAAGATTCTTTATCTTGAGAGAGAGCCATCGAGCAGGGGAGGGGCAGAGAGAGAGGGGATCCCAAGCAGGCCACGGCACCGTCAGCACAGAGCCCGACGTGGGGCTCGGTCCCATGAACTACGAGGTCGTGACCTGAGCTGAAATCAAGAGTCGACGCTTCACCGACTGAGCCGCCCAGGCGCTCTGTGGATGCGGGTTTCTTCCGAGGTGATGAGCATGTTCTAGAATGAGAGTATCGTGATGTTGTCCCTGGGACACTTTAAAAACACGAAGTGGTATGTAAATAACAGTCTGGGGCACTGGGGGGCTCAGTCGGTTAAGCAGCCGACTTCGGCTCAGGTCATGATCTCATGGTTCGTGGGTTCAAGCCCCGCGTCAGGCTCTGTGCTGACAGCTAGCTCAGAGCCTGGAGCCTGCTTCCGGTTCTGCATCTCCCTCATTCTCTGCCTCTCCGCCGCTCATTCTCCCTTTCCCTCCCTCCCTCCGTCCCTCTCTCTCTCTCTCAAAAATAAGTAAACATTAAAAAAAATTAAAAAAAATAAAAATGAGAAATCAGGCAGAGGAAAGTAGGAGACCTTGAGCTGCTGGGCTCTAGGAGAAATCGAGTGGAGCGGTCAGCTCTGCAGGGACCTCCTGCCCCCGACCCGGCCTGTGGAGGAGGGGGCTTGACCAGATCTCGGCCTGCTCCCGGCCCACCGAGCTCATGTCTGCCCAGGCTGCGGGGCCACTCCTGCTGTGTCCGTCGTCACCGGCTGGCTCTGTTTTCCCACTGAGTGTAAACCAGTGGGCCCGGCCGGACCAGGAGAAGGGGGGGCGTTGTCCCTGTCCATGGTGGTGACCCCTGTCTTGTTTCTGCAGTTCCTGACCAGGCTGACCGAAAGGTTCGTGCTGGGAGTGGATATGTTCATTGAGACGCTGTGGAAAGTTTGGACAGATCTCTTGGACGTTCTTGGACTTGACGGTACGTCGCGGTGGGGGTTGGAGGGAGGCGTTCGTTTAAGGTGCCGTTTTATTCTAGTGGTTCTCAAAGTGTGGACATGGTACCCGCAGTGGGTGGCACAGGGAACCCCTTGGGGGAGGGCAGTGAGGACATTTAAATGAACATTTAAAATAATTTTTTTTAAGTTTGTTAATTTATTTTCAGAGAGACAGAGAGAGTGTGAGCAGGGGAGGGCCAGAGAGAGAGGTAGAGAATCCCAAGCAGGTTCCACACAGTCAGCGCAGAGCCCAAAGTGGGGCTTGAACTCACAACCCGTGAGAACGTGACCTGAGCCAAAATCAAGAGTTGATGCTTAACTGACTGAGCCACGCAGGCGCCCCTACAAATGAACATTTTTTATTGGGATAGTTGCATAAAGAATTGGCCGATCAAAACCAAGATTCACGATGCTGGGTTTTTTTTTAAATTTTTTTTTATGTCTTTATTTTATTTTGAGAGAGAGAGAGAGACAGAGAGTGAGCAGGGGAGGGGCAGAGAAAGAGGGAGACACAGAATCTGAAGCAGGCTCCAGGCTCTGAGCCAGCTGTCAGCACAGAGCCTGAAGCAGGGCTTGAACCCACAAACTATGAGATCATGACCTGAGCTGAAGTCAGCTGCTCAACCGACTGAGCCCCCCAGGCGCCCCAACAGATGCTATTTAAGATGAGGTACATGTGGGTAGGGCTGCCTCGGCCCCCAGGCGAGCTGCGAAGAGCAGACACGGGGCCTCCGGGGTGTCGGGACCCATCACAAACTCCTACAGGCATTTTGGCAGAGAGGGATTTCGTCCGGAGCTTGAGGCGCTCCCGGAGCGGAAGGAGCCGTGTGTGGCCCGCCGTGGGAGTCGCTTCTCGAGCCAAGGCAGGAGCCTGCCTCTGGCACGGCTGAACGCGTGGGCACGGCCCTGGTCCAGGCTGCCCCCTCTCCTGCCTGTGCCGAGGCGCCCACGACCACCCCCAGGTGCGGCGAGTCACTAGGAGGACTCAGCACTCGGCGTCATCACGCTCGGGCTGTGATCTGTCCCAGCACAAGGGCCCAAAGCGCCCCCAGCAAGAGGGGCCGGCGGGAGCCCCGCGGGACGCCCCGATTCCACCCGCGGCGATTTGCGGCGACACGCGTGAAGTTGTCATCAGCCAGGGAGGCCTGTTAGAGACGCTGTGCCCAGGGCGTTTCTGAGGGGCTGGGCACGTGGGCACCTTCCGCCCGGCACCGACACCCCGCGGGAAAGCAGGTGGTCGGCCTGCGGCACAGAATTTGTGTAAACGTCCAGGCACAGAGAGCGCCCCCATCAGGGAGTCGAGGGAAGGCCCCTCTAATCCGTGTGTTTCTTCCACCCCGCTGAGCAAATAACTCCATTCTCCGTGGACACTGACCAGGCACCCCACGAATCTAACCGAATTCTGAGCCCGTGCACCTGGAGGTAGTCCCAGAGCGAGCCTGCGGGGCCAGGGCTCCCCCCGCAGGGCCGCCCCTCCGTCTTCAGACGCCAGCCGCAAGCCCACCTGTGCTTCTGGCCGAGCGACCGTCTGGATCGGAGGCCCCCACTCCTCGGGTCTGATTGATTTGCCAGAGCGGCTCGCAGACCCCCAGAAAACCGCTTCCTCACTAGCCTAGCAGCTTATGGCAGGAGGGTCGAGCTCAGGAACAGCCAGAGGGAGGCGATGGCCAGCCGGGGTCTGTAGGAAGGCTCACGGAGCTTTGAGGTTCCCTTAGCTCCCCATCTGGGAACCCCCTGTCGAAGTTTTGTGGAGGCCCCACCACACGGGCACGATCGATTGAGTCGTGGCCATTAGCGATTGACTCGGCCTCCAGCCGCCGTCCCGTCCCTGGGGGGTCAGGGGATGGGACAGAAATTCCAACCTTCTCAGGGTGGGTTCTCCTCGCACCCAGCCCCCATCCGCGGGGGCCCGTCCAGAGGTCACCGCGTCAACACAGACTCAGGTGTGGCCGATAGGACCCTGTTAGGCATTATCGAGACCCCATTATTGCTCTCGTCCCGTAGAAAAATCCAAAGGGTTTAGGAGCTCTGCCAGGGACGGGGACGAAGACCGAGTATATGTACTTCTTATAAATCACCATATCACACTCCAGAAATCCAGGTTCCCGAGTGTCAGCCAAGGGCCGTGTTAATCCATTCCAACGCATCTTCCTGGAGAGCGGGCTCGGGCCTGCTGTGTTAGCCCGTCCCTGCACGCTTCCCAACTCCGGGTTCTCTCTCGGCCCCTGTGGGTCCCTCTCAGCAAACCAGCCAGGGTGATTTTAATTTTCATTACTTCTTTTGTTGCACAGAGTGATTTAAAAAAAAAAAAGCATTAGTCAGATCAGGTCACTCACCTTACAACTGCCCAGTGACTTCTGTTATTCTTGAAATTGACATTGGGTCTCTGGTACGTGACACTGCCTCCAGGAGGGCCATCCTGATGACCCCGTATAGGGAGCCTGTTCTCACACCCGAAGTCCCGCATCAGCTGTAGTGTTCCACAGCATGCACGCGTGTGTGTGCGTGCATGTGTGCGTGTGGGTGTGTGCGTGTGTGTGTGTGTGTGTGTGTGTTTGCTGCCCACCTCTGTTCTGGAATCTCAGCTCCCTTGAGCAGGGTTTTGCCCATCTTCCCCAGGCTGCACCCTCTGCCTCACTCTGCGTCTGGTGCACAGCGGCCCATCTTTAATAAAAGTTCGAGGACTCTTGGCCCCACTAGTTCACTGCTGGTGGGAGTTCACTTGATCCCCCCAAAAGTACCCAAAAAGCTCCAGTACATGCGAATGTGACCTGATTTGGGAATAGAGTCTTTGCAGATGTGACCAGGATGGGGTCATCGTGGATTAGGGTGGGTCCTAAATCCAATGTCTGGTGTCCTTGTAAGAGGAGGACAGTTTGGACGCGGAGACAAACACACGGAGAGGAGGTGGCCCTCTGGATACGGAGGCAGAGCCTGGAGGGACGTGGCCACAGCCTAGGATGCCCGGAGCCCCCAAGAACTGGAAGAGGCAGGAGGGTCTCCCTCTGAGCGCGCAGGGAGCACGGCCCTGCCCACACCGTGGTGTCGGAGTTCTGGCGCCCAGCTGGCCGGACGATACATTCCCAGTGCTTTAGGCCCCCAGGTCGAGCAGCTGTGGGAAAGCAGTGCAGCCTTACCGCCTGCCGAGAGTCTTCCAGAACCCTCCTGGCCGCCCGTGACACTTCCGCCTTACAGCCTGGGCTCCCCCGCTCATGCCTGCGATGGTCCCCCTCAGCCGCCGGGAGCCTGTCTTCAGCCTTGAGTCACCAGGTTCAACTTGTAAGAGTTCTGAGGCCAACTCAGGGCACCTCCCACTCCGGCGGGGGGTCCGAGGCGGCAGCGTGGCCCTTTGAGAGGGTGCTGCGTGCCACCTGAAGCCTCCAGGGGCCTCTGAGGGCCCCTCCCGGGAGTCCGGCTGAGCCAACACATAACCCAGATACAGCAACCGCGTGCAATCCTGCTCGGAGCCCATTCACCACCTGCCCAGACTGTTCAACTCTCGGTATTTCCATTCCTGACCAGCAACGAGCCCTGGAGAGGCAAACGTGATTGCAGACAGTTGCACGCGGCTTGGACAAGAAGGCTGTGGTGGAGACGGCCTCCGGATCAGCCCGGAGGGGATCAGAATAGAGTTGTTCCGCACAGGCTTGCGTGCTTGCGTTCGTGGTGCGGGCAGCCGGCACGTTCCGGAGGTGAAAGAACTCCCTCTACGTCCTGTTCTCCCCTCGCATAAATGTCAAGGCATCCAGAGGCCTTTGGGATTTGCATCTTCTGCTTAGAAGGTTGAGCGTGCAAAAGGCTTTATGGGAGACAGTATCCCAAAGTAGGATATGCTGGTGCAAAGGGTTTCCATGAGCACAATTCTCTACTTTCTGTCTCCAGAATTTCTCGGGGTACCGGTTAGAGTGGAGCCTCCTTAGTCACGGCCGCCCAGTAGAAGGAGGATGCCAGATCATGTCACGTGTTCTAGTTTCTAAAAAGGAACCGTCACACTAATTTAACAAGGTATTTTAGTTAACCCAATAGATTCAAAATATCGTCATTTCAACTTGTGATACACGTGCAGAATTATTAATGAGGCGTCTGCACGTTTTGGGGGGTACTCAGCCTTCGTGACCCAGCCTGTATCTGAGCAGCGCATCTCGGTTCAGACCCGCCACGTTTCAAGCGCTCAGCGGTCACACGTGGCCAATGGCTCCCAGAACGGACACCATGGCTTCAGCCTGCTCTGGATCTGGCGCCCGAAGTCACTCTCCTGGGAGGGAGTTGGAAGGACGGACTTCACGTCTCCTTCCTTCTCTCTCTGAAGCTTGGAAGACATTTCAGGCGCACGCACACGGTGACACATGTCAGGATAGCGCTGGGGCTCCGGAAACAGGCTCGCTGCCTCGCTGCGGGACGCGGGCCACGTCACTCCGGATGCCTGAGTCCCCGAGTGGAAAACACTCGCATCGTCACACGTCGCGAGGACCAGATGACACTTTGTGCGGGGCCATCAGAGCAGCGCCCGGCCGGCCGGGCATGCCTTGCGATCACCCGTCGGCTTACAAAGGGGCTCCGCTCCGAAAAGCCGCTCGCCGCGCACGTGTGGGACCCACTCGGCCTCGATTCCCCACGTAGGCGCCGTCTGAGTCCTGCCGCACGCAGAGCCGCCCTCCCCGGCTCTGAATGGGGTGGCCCCTCACCCAGTGTGACTGGTGACCTCGCAGGGAGGGGGCTCGGACCCAGCGACCGCAGGAAGGCCACGTGATGGCGAAGCGGAGATCGGGGGACGCCTCCACGAGTCAAGGCCAGGCCTTGCCCGCGCACCCCAGAAGCGGGGGGGGGGGGCCTGGGACGGGCCTCAGAAGACGCCACCCCGCCGACACCTTTTGCCCTCCCACCGGGTGAGAATACGCGTGTCCTGTTGTCTAAGCCGCTCGGCCAGTGGCGCTCCGTTGGTGGCAGCTCCAGGAGGTGGGTTCAGTCAGGACATGCCCGGTCGCTCACGCTCTGGCT
Organism: Mungos mungo; assembly: GCA_004023785.1. Classification (NCBI taxonomy): domain Eukaryota; kingdom Metazoa; phylum Chordata; class Mammalia; order Carnivora; family Herpestidae; genus Mungos; species Mungos mungo. The sequence goes on from PISW01004716.1 coordinate 23,291, forward strand.
GGGACTTTTCGGCCTCCGGAGAGGCAGGCTGCTTCCCGCCACCCTCGCTGGATGGCAGAGCGGCTTTGGTAAAGTCGTGGTGCCCGCGTCGACATTCCCTGCCCCGGTCCGAGATCCACCCCGTGAGGGTCCTCGTCCTCGCTGGTCACCTAGCCTAGCCCCTTGGTAAAAACACATGGCATGTGGCTTCAGATATATATAGACGAGTCCAGTGGTTCTCAAAGTATGCTCTGAGGAACCCTGGGGGGTTCCTGAGGCCCTCAGGGGAACTGGGAGGTCCCCCCTTCTCCAGCAACGTGTGTGAGGCCACGCGTTCAAGGGATGCTTCAGTATATCGATTCCACGTTTATATGTTGATTAGGTTGGGCTACATATCTTTTTTGATTTAAGTTTATTCATTTATTTTGAGAGAGAGAGAGAGATCATGCCAAGTGCACATACAAGTAGGGGAAGGGCAGAGAGAGGGGGAGAGAGAATCCCAAGCAGGCTCCTCACCGACAGCACAGAGCCCAACGCCACAGCTCAGAGTCACGAACTGAGATCATGATCTGAGCTGAAATCAAGAGCCGGACGCCTAACCAACTGAGCCACCCAGGCGCCCCCGTTGGGCTAAATATCTGAATGTTCATTTTGCCTATTTCTTTTTATTGGGACGCCTTGATTTGGCTCAGGTCATGATCCCAGGGCTGTGGGATCGAGCCCTACGGCAGGTCCAGGCTGAGCGTGGAACTTGCTTAAGTTTCTCTCTCCCTCTGCCCCTCCCTCCCCAGCTGCATACACGTGATCTCTCTAAAATGAATAAATAAAAGTTAATTAATTAATTTAGATCTTTTGCTTAATTTTTCTGTGAACTTAAAATCCCTCTGAAAAATTAAGACTATTTAAAAAAAATGTTTAAGAAAAATTAGCCTGGGGCGCCTGGGTGGCTCAGTCGGTTAAGCTTCCGACTTCGGCTCAGGTCATGATCTCACTATTTGTGGGTTCAAGCCCCACGATAGGCTGTGTGCTGACAGCTCAGAGCCTGGAGCCTGCTTCCAATTTTGTGTCTCCCTCTTTCTCTGACCCTGCCCTGTTCACTCTCTGTCTTTTTCTCTCAAAATAAATTAAAGACATAAAATAAAATTTTTTAAAGAAAAATTAGTCTGAAAGTACGAGGTATATCTAAGTACAGAATCATAATGAAATTCGTTAGTTTTTTTTTTTTTAACATTTATTCATTTTTGAGAAACAGAGCATGAGTGGGGGAGGGACAGAGGGAGAGGGAGACACAGAATCTGAAGCAGCTCCAGGTTCCGAGATGTCAGCACAGAGCCCGACATGGGGCTCGAATTCACAGACCAGAAGACCATGATCTGAGCCCAAGTCAGTTGCTTAATGGACAGAGCCACCCAGGCTCCCCATGGTGTTGTGACTTTGAGAAGAATGTTTATTCTTAAAACACGAGAGCCATCAGAATTGGAAAAGAAGAAGTAAAAATATCTATTTGCAGATGGCATGATTTTATCCGTAGAAAATCCTAGAGACTCCCCTAAAAAACTGTTAGATCCAATCAGTGAATTCAGTAAACTTGCAGGGTGCAAAATTAACATACAAAAATCAGCAGTATTTTTATAAACTAGCAATGAATTTATCTGAAAAAAGAAATAAAATGATCCCATTTACAATAGCATCAAAAGCGATAAAATACTTAGGAATAACCTTAATGAAGGTGGTGAAAGATTGTAAGTCATCACCGAAAGTAATTGGAGACAGTGCAAATAAATGGAAAAGTATCCCACATTCATGGATTGGAAGAATGAATGTTAAAATGTCTGTTATTTACCCAAAGCCATCTACAGATTCAATGCAATCCCTATCAAGATTCCAGTGGGTATTTTTTTACAGATGCAGGGGGAAAAAAATCCTAAAACTTATATGGAACCACACAAGACCCGACTAGCCAAAGGCATCCAGAGAAAGAACACCACGCTTCCTGATTTCCAGTTGTATAAGGCCGTAGTAACCAAAACAGTAACCAACACGGTAGAGTGCCAGCATAAAACAGACACGCAGACCAGTGGACGAGAATTGAGAGCCTAGAAATGAACGCATGATATGTGGCCAACTAGAATTTGACAAGGGAAACGAATACTCCATGGAGAAAAGACGGTGACTTCAATAGATGGCGCTGGGAAAATTGGATATTCACGTGCAAAAGAATGAAACTAGGCCCCTGTCAAGCTAGGCCCCTCACAAAAATTAATTCAAAATGTGTTAAAGACTTAAATGTAAGACCAGAAACCATAAAACTCCATAAAGCTCTTTGACATCGGTCTTGGCAATGATTTTCCGGATCTGACACGAAAAGCAAAAATGAACCAGGATACGACATCAAACCAAGAAACTTCTGCACAGCGGAAGAAACCATCAAAGAATGAGAAATGTGGTTTTGAACCGTATGTCTGTTAAGGGGTCAGTAAGCAAAATATGTAAAGAACTCCTACAACTCAATAGCAAGAAACCCACAGTCTGATTAAAATACAAGCAAAGGACCCATTAGACGTTTTCCCAAAGAAGACAGGCAAATGGCCAACAGTTAACGGGGCGCCCGGGTGGCTCAGTCCGTTGAGCATCCTACACTTGATTTCAGCTCAGGTTATGATCTCACGGTTCCTGGGATCGAGCCCCACGTCGGGCTTTGCACTGACAGAGTGAAGGCAGCTTGGGATCCTCTCTTTCCTTTTTCTGCCCCTCCCCCGCTCGCGTGTGCATGCTTTCTCTCTCTCAAAATAAGTCAACATTTATAACCCCCCCCCCAAAGCAAATGGCCGACCGTTCCCTAGAAAGGTGCTCAACATCACTAATCAGGAAAAGGCGAATCAGAACCACATATTATGTTACACCTCCTGGAAAGGACTATTCTCAAAAAGACAAGAGATCACACACGCTGGTGGGGACGCGCACAGACAGAAAGGACCCTTCCTTGTGTGCTGTTGGTGGGATTGTAAACTGATGCAGCCGCTCTGCACAACAGGATGGAGATTCCTGAGAAAAATTAGAAATAGAACTACCGTGGGACCCAGCAGGTGCTTCTGGGAGGATACCCAAAGGAAGCGGAAACGTGGTGTCAAAGTGACGTGTGCACCCCCATGCTCACAGTGGCATTACCTGTGATAGCCAAGGCAGAGGAACAGCCTGCAGGTCCCTCCTCGGACGCGTGGGTGAAGGAGTGGTGTGTACACACACACACACACACACACACACACACACACACAATGGGATATTATTCAGCCGTAAATGAGGAGGAAATCCCGCCTGCCATTTGCAACAACGTGATGGGCCTTGAGGGCCTCATGCTAAGTGAAATAAGTCAGAGAAAGACAAATTCTATATAATCTCACTTGCATGTAGAATTTTAAACAACAGCAACAACTCAGGGAAAAAGAGATCAGATTTATAGTCCGAGGTGGGTGATGGTGGGTGTGGGAATGGGATAAGGTGACAGAAAGGTACACGTTTCTAGTGACAAGGTAATAGGTATGGGGAGGGTAACATACAAGGTGATGACTGTATGGGGTACATCCTGAAGTATGATCTTTTGCTTCTTTCAAACGGTCCGATTAAAAAAAAGTATGTGACGACCCAACATGTGGTAAAATCATAACAACTGTTGTACCTGGGTGGTGGTTTCCATAGGAGTAGTTATTTGACCGTCCTTCTACCTTTTCTGTTTGAACATGGCCGTAAGTTGGGCACACGGAAGATGCGGCTCCTCTTCCCCTCCACGCTTAAGGTGGAGCTTCATGTATGATTTAGGTTGGGCTGTGAGTAAGAGACCCAGAGTGACAGCCGCTTAAACAAGACGGACGCTTATTTCTCTATGTGAGAGTTTGCAGGTAGGTGTTAGGCAGGAAGGTGGCTTTGCAGCACGTGGTCCTCAGGACCGAGGCACCGTCCCTCTTAGTGCTCCCCAGTAGGTGACTTCCCTTACCTCATGGCCCAAGACAGCCGCTCCCCCTCCTGCCATTGCATCTACATCCCAGGAGGCAGAAGAGGTAAAGGGCACATTCCTGCAACTTTTAGGGGAAAAAAAAGAAAGAAACCCACAACGCCACCACAGAACATCTCCTTGACCACAGCTTGGTCTCGGAGTGTCAAGGGCGGCTGGAAACGCCTCCCTCCCAGGCAGCCACGCACCCAGCCTACAACTGGGCGTTTGTTACCAGGAAGACAGGAAGGAAGGGAACCAAGGACAGGCTTGCCCGCTCTGCCCTGCCATGAACGGTGTTTTTTTTTTTTTTGTTTGTTTGTTTATTTTTTAATGTCTTTTATTTATTTTTGAGAGACAGAGAGAGACAGTGTGAGCAAGGGAGGGGCAGAGAGAGAGGGAGACACAGAATCCAAAGACAGGCCCCAGGCTCCGAGCTGTCAGCACAGAGCCTGACGCAGGGCTCGAACCCACGAACCATGAGATCATGACCTGAGGCCAAGCCGGTCGCGTAACCGACTGAGCCCCCCGGGCGCCCCTATGAACGGTGTTTTAAACTCAGGATACGGGGATACGGCAGGTGGTCTTGGAGGGGGGCCCGCCTCCCCCCGGGGCCTGCTGGCGGCGGACCGCAGAGAACCAGCAGGTTAGCTGCCCCCCTCCCCCCCGCCCCGCCCCTGCTTGCCCCGGCCCCTGCTGACCCGCCGCTGTCCCTCTGCTCTGTCCCGCAGTGTCGAACCTGCACCAGTACTTCAGCCCGGCCTCGGTGGCCAGCAGCCCGGCCCGCGCGCTCCTGCTGGTGGGCGTCGTGCTCCTGGCCTACTGGTTCCTGTCGCTGTCGCTGGGCGTCACCTTCAGCCTCCTGCACGCCGTGTTCGGCCGCTTCTTCTGGGTCGCGCGGGTGGCCCTGTTCTCCCTGTCCTGCGTGTATGTGCTGCAGAAGCACGAGGGCGAGCCGGAGAGCGCGGCGCTGCCCCTGTGCTTCGTGGTGGCCGTCTACTTCATGACCGGGCCCATGGGCCTCCACTGGCGCAGCGGCCCCAGCAGCCCCAGCGTGGAGGAGAAGCTGGAGCACCTGGAGAGCCAGGTCAGACTGCTCAACATCCGCCTCAACAAAGTGCTCGAGAGCCTGGACCGCGCCAACGGCAAGTGACAACCAGCCGGCCGGCCGGGCCCCCCCGCGCCCGCGCCCCGCCCCGGCAGGCAGAGGAGGAGGAGGAGGAGACGGACCCGGACAGCCAGCCCCAAACAGTCGTAATAAAACCCATTCCCGAGCGAGAGCGGCGGCGCTTTGCGAGGGTGTTTCCGGCCACGTGTCGCCCCCCTAGGACGCGTTCCCAGAGGAGGGACCGGGTGGATCGCCTACGTAGGACCGTCCGCCCAGTGTCCTTCGTGGGCGGAAAGATATTTTTTAAAACAAAGGAGAATAACCATATGAGCTGTACAGGGAGAGTTTATCTGTGCACAGTGCATCCCGTTAATTTTTTCAAGCCCTTAACGACATCTTTTGTAAGGTTTTTAATAAAGGCAGGTCGAGTCAAGTTTACTAGGACTTTACATTGAGGGGAAGACGAGGGGAATCGGACGTCTTGGACGGAAAGTTCCCACGCGACTGTGTGTCGGCGCAGCGTAGGGATGGCGGGTGAGGTCTGTGTGCGTTGTTCTCGTGTTCCGAAACTGCGAACTTCATTTTTGGGGGGCGGTGACTTAGCTGCCGGAGGGCGTCATTTCCAGATGCGGGCGGCTGGGGTCCGGGACAAAACTAAACATCTTTTGCGTCCTTGCGACCCCAGCCGGTAACCCTGTCACTTATATTTCTAAATGGAGAAGGAGATCATTATTCATAGAAAACCTAAGATTGTTTGTTTTTTCTCTTTCTGAACTTTGATGTATTTTAACCTCCACATTTTGTAAAGGAAAATTAGGGACGAGGGAAAGAAAGGTCTGGGGTCTGGGGCCGAGAGCTCCCCGGTGATGGGCAAAGCGGCCCCGTCTCCCTGACGCGGCGTCACCGCTTGCCCACCTGACCCATAGGGGAAAGGCACGCGCTCAAGGGTGTTTATTTGTGGGTCGACTCAGGACCTCGGAACTAACACAAACGAGAGCAGCTAATAACACGTTCAAGTCTCTTGCTGCTTATCAGCCATCCTCAGGAGCGATGTGCAGCGACAAACATGCCTTGGAGACGATCCGAATTACTTTTCCTGAAATTTCTACGATCCGTGCGTTAGGTGCTTTCTGTCTGAGGTCCTCGGTGCCCTCATTTTAGGTGGCGCCTGGGGGCAGAGAGGGACCTCCGGGGCAGACAGCGGTGGGGTCCTTGACGGAGGCGCCTCTTGAGGCTGGATCAGGGTCCACGCACCCGCCCAGTGGAGGGCCCCCGGGCCTGTTGATAAGCACCAGGAAACCCGGTGACAAGGAAAGGAAGTGCCAGCTGCCATAATCCTTCCCTGCCCACCTACGTGCCCTGGCAGCCCCCCCACACCCCGCCCCACAGAGCCCCTGGACGCAGATTTGCAGAGACCCCCCCCCCTTCAGATCGGGTACAAACAAGACCCTGTGGTCCACGCGTCGTTCCGGAGAAGCACTCAGCTGTCTGCTAGGTCCCGTGCGGTGTGTCCGTGAAGTTTCATTTCTGGTGGCAAACATCTGGAAAACCGGAGCAGGTGTCTTTGAGACACTGTTTTTAAGGAGACCCAAACTTTGCTGCGTTCAGTTCACTTCCTGAAGCGCGTGCCTGTTCTCCGGGGTCCGTGTGGGCAGACCTTTCTCCGGGGACGTTGGGGGAGCCCACGGTTTCTGGATCGAAGCCGTGCCAGTCAGATGCCTGGCGGCAGATCTGTTTCAGCACAGGGCATGCTCAGCGTCCCCCGGGGGCGCCCTCCTTGCCGGCCTGCCTTCGGTGCTGTTGGCTCTCCTGCGTGTGGCAGGTTGAGATACCAAAGCATCGCCTTGCTCGAGTTGGCCAGGGCAGGGGTGGGGTTCTCTGCACAGAGCTGGTGACTCCTGAACCGTCGCTGGTCCAGATGCCCCGCCCACTGTTTCCCCTGCAAACCCTTAAGGGCGCCGAGCAGCGCAGGGATCGACAGGAAAACCATGTTCACTTCCAGCGAATCCAGGGAGGCGCGTGCGCCTGGGAACGGGCACGCCGAGGCCGAGAGCAGCGAGTAGAAATCACTGCAGGGGATTCATGCACCCCGATGAAAGACGGCCTCGGTTTTTAATGAAAGAGCCTATGGTTAGAAAGAAGCATCCCTTCAGGGCCGAACGTTGTTTGGAATTCTGGTAGAAAGCGTGGATGTCAGGTTTGAGCGACGCTTGGCTCTCCTCATGCATACATTTGACTTCTGTTTTGGGCATAGCCTTCACCCCAAATAGTTTGGGATTTCCTTTTTTCTCTCTCCGTTCCGTGGAAGCTTGTCAGGGTGCTTGGCCTTTCCCACCCCTCCCCAGGTCTTTCTTTTCTCTCTCTTTTGTACATGGGGGGGAAATGTATTTTTGTACCATATCTCATGCCGGGAAGAGAAACCTTTTTTTAATGTCTTCCGGGCTGTAGAGTATATTCACGCAACACTCCATTCAGGGTGATGTGAGAAGTCCCGGCGGAGACCACTGTGGATGGTCCCGACGAAGACTGTTTTCTAGATAACTTAACGTCCATCAGTCTTTCTTTCCCGCCACCCCCGTAACACAGCCAACACCACGGACAGAAAAGAAACAGGCCCGACGATCTCAAAATCGCTGGATTCGTAGGGATCTCCTGGAGTCTGTGATCAGAGGGGCCTCTTCCCGGACACACCGGCAAAGACGCCCCGCCGCCCATCAGCCTTCCGTAAATACATTCCCCGTACCGACCGGGGTCCGCGTCCCCTGGCTTCTGGGGGGTTTCGGCTCCACATTTCAGTGATATCCCCCCATCACTTCTGGTGACAAAAAGCAGCAACAGAATTTCGTGAAAGCTGGTCTTGTGAATTGTGTCCGGGTCTTTGCTGAGGAAGGTAACGGCTGACGGCCCGGAGGCAAATCCCACTGAAAGGTTTTTGACAGTTCCCTAAAGCCACTGGGCACAGCGTGCCACGCAGGGCCCCCGAGCCCATGCCGCGCGGAGAGGGCGTGTGTCCGCACCGCATCTCTATGGTGGCAGGGAGCAGCCAAGTTTTAGATGCTGGAGATGAAGGGCATCCGACAGCTTCTCCCTGACGGGGTTTGACTTGCCTCATGTCACCCCAAAGCCAGCTCCGGCCCTCCAGCCAGCGTGCGTCGGAGGGAACTCCTAAGGCCGTCCCCCTCGCCCCCAAATTAAAAATAGTAATAACATAGCTCCCTTCTGCAAAGTTTCGTTTATGGCCATTTGGGTCTTGGACCTTTCGCTCCTCACTTGTGAACAGCGAGTGACAGAACTCTCTATTTTTCGCAGGATCTAACGCAGTACCCCTCAAGTTAGTAATGGGCAGCCAGGATGCTATACAGTATCGGGATTAGCAAACTTTGTTCGGCGTCCTGAGTTCTGTGCTTTGCTCCTCGGTGATGCTCCCATGCGGCAGGAGACACGCCGGGACCAGTCTCCCCTGTGGTGGCGTAGAACGCCGAATGTCATTTGCATCGTCTACAGAAACCCTGTGGCAGCTAACGGTGTCGTGACCACACGTTCCAATGTCTTTCTGCAGATGTCAAGGTTTTATTGTAGCGTCAGCTTCATATACGCATGTGTGTTCAATCTCTGGGTGCTGTGTGATCCGATTGATTTCTCGTGACGGTGACGGTGATTCGCGCTTACGTAAAATCCAGCAGAGCAATCGTTTCTCTCCCTCTTAACTGGAAATCATACTCGTGAGGTTATGGCGTCCCTTACCAAACGGCGTGTACACGACTCAGTTCCTACTTTGTGTATCTGGTTATAGATTTTATATAGCACTTGATTTCCCACTGAATATCCATCCATCTGATTTGAATACGGTGGTGTGCGTGTGTCTGTGGTGTGTATGCACTTTAGTTCCACAGAAGATATTCTATGAGTATCAAATAGAGACCTAAGTGTACAAGGCTTCTGTTATTTGCAAAGTGATACATACATTCCTCTTATTTATCAAATCACTGGCTTTAGTGTTCTGTAGAGATATCCATAGACCGATTTCAGAACCCAATGAAAATATTGTGAAAATCGCAGCTTAATAAATGTTTATTGTAATTTCGTGGTGCGGACCTCCTCAGTACATTTCGTCCCTTCTAACCCAGGCACGTGTGGGATTTCCCCGATTTTGACGTGTAATGGTGGGTTCTGCGCTTCTGTTCCCCAATCTGAGAAAACTCAGATCATCTTAACATGTTGGAAGTGGGCGGGTCTCCAGATAAAACACAGGACACCCAGTTCAATTTGAGTTTCAGATAAACAACAAGTACTTTTTAAGTATACATACAACCCAAACACGATGGGATATTCATATACTGAACATTTTTTTAGTGTTTATTTAGTTTTGGGAAAGAGAGAGGGAGAGAGACCACGAGTGGGGGAGGGGCAGAGAGAGAGGGAGACACAGAATGTGAAGCAGCTCCAGGCTCCGAGCTGTCAGCACAGGGCCCCGACGCGGGGCTCGAACCCACGGACTGTGAGATCATGCGTGACCTGAGCCGAAGTTGGACACTTAACTGACTGAGACCCCCAGGCGCCCGAGGGATATAATACACTAAAAAAGTATATTTTGCTTATGTGAAATTCAAATTTAACCAGGAAAACTGTATTTGTGTTTGCCAGTTGGGGCAGCCCCGGCAGGGTTTTGCAGCACAGGTGTCCCCCTCCGGCCCACCCTGATCTCAGATGTTTCTTGGGCCCCAAAAATTATTTCCTTAGCAAATATTTGGGAGCAAACATAAGAGAAGAAAAATCCACTTAAACACACTTAGGACCCAAAAGTACTGCTCCTGGGCGTGTGTGTAACTTGGAGGCCCCCTGGGTGGCCCGCCCCGAAGCCAGAGGGCCGGCTACAGGCAGGGGACCCGCACCGTGGAGCCACAGCAGCAGTGCTGGGTGAGAACATAGGAACCGGGATGAGACACGAAAGCCTCGTCCATTTGAGTGCATTAAATATAAGCCATGAGGGGTCATGATCTCACAGGTTTGAGGGTTCGAGCCCCGCGTCGGGCTCTGTGCTGACAGCTCAGAGCCTGGAGCCTGCTTCCGATTCTGTGTCTCCCTCTTTCTCTCTCTGACCCTCCCCTGCTCACGCTGTCTCTCTCTCTCAAAAATAAATAAAACCATTAAAAATATACATACATAAGCCGTGAATCATGTTGCATGACCACATTAAAAAAAAGATCTGGAGATGAAGCAGCAGGTGGAGAAGGAAGGAGGGTGGAAGCAGGTCCTGGGACCAAGGAGACAGGAGTGAGGCCTCGCCCGGTGAGGCTGTGCCAGGCGGAGGCGTGTGGTGTGACAGCGGAGGGTACAAAGGCACGTCCCTGCCCCCAGGCCAGCCTCCGTTTACCGCCTTCACTTTAACGGCCCTCTGCCAGAGCCACCAGGTGCGTCCAGCCAGGACGTGGTTCACGTGATACTCAGGCAGCCACGTGCTGCATCAGGACCTTGGCACCTGTCCCAGCCTGGGCTCCCTGTGCTGTTTGCTGCTGCTGCTGCTTCTTTTTAAATGTTTTATTTAATTTTTTAAAGTTTATTTATTTCGAGAGAGAGACAGAATGCACACAAGCCAGGGAGGGGCAAAGAGGGAGAAAAACAGAATCCCACGCAGGCGCTGCCGTCAGCGCAGGGCCCGGCGTGGGGCTCAGACTCACACACTGTGAGACCATGACCTGGGCCGAGCTCCAGAGTCAGACACGTAGCCGACTGAGCCACCCACGCCCCCTCTATTCCATTTTTTTAAGCTTTTATTTCTTTTATTTTTTTTTAAGTTTGTTTTGAGAGAGAGAAAGAGAAAAAATGCAAGTGGGAAGGGACAGAGAGGGAGAGAATGTGCTTTTTTTTCAGTTTTTTAAAGTTTTGTTTATTTTTTAAGCTTTTGTTTCTTTTATTATTTTTAACTTTTTAAAAATTTATTTAGAGAATGCAAGTAGGGGAGGGGCAGAGAGAGGGGGAGACGCAGAATCCGAAGCAGGCTCCAGGCTCTGAGCTGTCAGCACAGAGCCCAATGCGGGGCTTGAACCCATGAATGTGAGATTGTGACCTGAGCCAAAGTTAGACGCTTAACTGACTGAGCCACCCAGGGACCCCCCAGTTTGTTTCATTTTTATTTACTTAAAATTTTTTTTAAATGCTTGTTTATTTTTGAGAGAGAGAGACACAGAGTGTGAGCAGGGGAGGGTCAGAGAGAGAGGGAGACGCAGAATGCGAAGACAAGTTCCGGGCTCTGTGCTCAGAGCCCGACGCAGGACTCAAACCCATGAACTGCGAGATCACGACCTGAGCCGAAGTTGGACACTCGACCGACTGAGCCACCCAGGCGCCTCTTTTTCATTTTCAAAAACAGCTTTAATGGGACGCCTGGGGAGCTCAGTCAGTCAAGCGTCCAACTTCGGCTCAGGTCACAATCTCATGGTTTGTGGGTTCGAGCCCCACATCAGGCTCTGTGCTGACAGCTCAGGGCCTGGAGCTGCTTCCAATTCTGTGTCTCCCTCTCTCTGTCCCTCCTCCATCTGCTCTCGCTCTCTCTCTCGCTCTCTCTCTCTCTCTCAAAAATCAATAAACATTAACATAGACCCAGCTTTCCTGAAGCATGACTGATACACGTGAACCATGCATGTTTCAAGTGGACCGTTTGGTAACTTTGGATGTGTTTCCATACCCGTGAAAACATTGGCCGCCAAGAGAGGGAGCACGCTGGCCACTTCCAAAAGTCCTTCGCATGCTGCCTCTTAACCCTCCCCCATCTCCTGTTGCCAAGCAACCCCTGACCTGTCCCAGGTCCCTACCCCTACGTATCAGCCTGCATTTTCTAGCATTTTACAGCAATGGAATCAAACGGCATGTGCTTGCTTTTCTGCCCTGTTTCGTTGGACTCAGTGTCATTATGTTGAAATGCATCCGTAATTCCCTCCTTTTTCTGGCTGAGGAGTATCCCGCCGTCTGAAGGTACTTCCCTTTGCGTATCCATTCACCCGTCAAAGGGTTTGGGTCGTTTTCAGTTTGGGGCTCTTACAAACAAAGTTACTATGGACTCGTAGGCACAGATCTTTGTGTCCACGTTTTCCCTAGCTCTATGAGAACTCTGGCTCCTCCGCTTTCCCACTGACACTTTGTATATATATATATATATACTTATATACTTGTATATATATATATACTTGTATATAATATACATATACATATATTGTGTGTGTGTGTGTGTATATGTATATGTATATATATACATACATGTATATTTACTGAAAGGTATTGTCTCAATTGAAACCTGGCCATTGTTTTTATTTTAACTTATTCTATTTTGAGATAGAGAGAGAGTATAAGCCAGGGAGGGGCAGAGAGAGAGGGAGGGAGAGAGACAGAATCCCAAGCAGACTCCACGCTCAGCACAGAGCCCAACGCGGGGCTCAAACTCACAAACCATGGGATCATGACCTCAGCCGAAACCAAGAGCCAGACGCGTCCCCGACGGAGCCACCCAGGCGCCCTGGAAACCGGCACCGTTAATAAACCGTAGTCACCAGGAATCGTAAATAAAGTATTTCCCTGAGTTCAGTGAGCCAAATTCTAGAAAAGTATTGACTCCCAGGAGACGGTCATGGAATCTCTGAATTGTCACCAAGTCGGACAGAGGTGAGGGCCATCCCGAGGGGTTCCCGAACTTGCAACTGACATCTGAAGGCCGGGGATGGTTTTGTGGGACCCAGCTCTTAACCCGTGGGGTCTACACTGATTCCGGGGAGCCGGTCTCAGAACTGCTTCGTGGGAGGAAAGGTCCATACGTTTGGTGTCAGAGCGCTGGGAGCAGAGAAACGCTTTTTCTCTAGATGAGTGTTCGGGACCAAGAGCGCCACTGCTGTACGTGGGAGGGGCGGCGACAGGAAGCGCCCATACATGACAGCAGTCGATGTGAACCAAGAGCCTTCCGTGTGCCAGCCCCAGCTTGTTGGAATTACACGGCCACCCTGCTAAGAAGGGATTATCCTGGGAATAAAACGAGAACCCCCAGGCTCAGGGAGGTCAAGTGGCTACCCCTCGGGGAACCTACGTGAGTCATGCAGGCTGTGTCCCTAACGGCAGACATCACGCCACCCACGTTGGGATCTCCCTGCTGGGAAGCTGTAGCTTTCATGGGTATGTATTATTATTATTTGAACTTGTATCAACGGAGCTATTAATTGGTGGCCCTAATGAAACCATCAAAACCCAGAAATAGCCAACATCTCTATTCGAAGGGTGACAGCTGGGAACCAGGATTAATAGTATTTGTTTTACGGCTTAAGGATCTTTAAAAGAGTTGAACCTCATGGGGCCCCTGGGGGCTCCGTGGGTTAGGTGGCCGACTTCAGCTCAGGTCATGATCTCGCCGTTTCTGACTCTGAGCTGTGCGTCGGGCTCTGTGCTGACAGCTTGGATTCTGTGTCTCCCTCTCTCTCTGCCTCACCCCGGCTTCTTGGAATCTGTGTCTCTTTCAAAGATAAACATTGTAAAAAATTAATTAAAAATCTTGCTATCTTGGGGCGCCTGAGTGGCTCTGCTGCTTAAGCGTCAGACTTCAGCTCAGGTCATGATCTCATGATTCATGAGTTCGAGCCCCACGTCAGGTTCTGTGCTGACAGCTTGGAGCCTGGAGCCTGGAGCCTGCTTCCGATTCTGTGTCTCGCTCTCTCTCTGCCCCTCCCCTGCTCACGCTCTGTCTCTCTCTTTCTCTTTAAAAAATAAATACACATTGTTAAAAAAGACTGCAAAATTGCCTACCTTTGTTTTTAGATCCCTTCCTCGTATTGCTTAGAACACCCTGTGTGAATTGTGTATGATGATTTCAATGTTACCCCACAGCATCTATCTGTCTGTCTGTCTATCTGTCTATCTGTCTGTCTATCTATCTCTCTATCTATCTATCGATACACATATGTAATTTTTTTAAGCACGGAGGAACTCTTGGAGGCTTAGAAACGCTCTTTATTCTTTTGCACAGTCCTGAGGCTCTCACGCTGTGGTCTGGGTTCCTCCAGCTACAGAAAACACCGTTAGTAATTAGTTATTTGCATTTTCCACTCTCCTTCTTTCATGACCCTGCAACAGCATTTTCCAGAGACTATGTGACATCGCAGCTGATGGGTGGCCCCCAGGGACGGCGGCCAGCTGTCTGAACGTCAGGTGTTACAGACGAGCAGACACATAGGACGCCGCCCCTCTTCTCACTAGATATTTTTGCTTTCTGGGGCTCCTGGGCGGCTCAGTCAGTTGAGCGTCTGACTTCGGCCCAGGTCACGATCTTGCAGGTCATGGGTTCAAGTCCCCTGACAGCCTCTCAGCCCAGCACCTGCTTCAGATCCTCTGTCCCCCTCCTCTGGGGGGGGGGGCCCGCTTGCACTCTCCCCGAAAATAAATATTAAAATAACAAAATGACTATATGTATATTTTGGTTTCTCAATTTAAAACGTTTTTGAGGTTTATTTATGTTGAGAGAGACAGAGACAGCACGAGTGGGGGAGGGGCAGAGAAAGAGGGAGAGAGAATCCCAAGCAGGCTCCGTGCTGCCGGCGCACGTGACTGAGCTGAAACAAGAGTCAGACGCTTAACTGAGCCACCCAGGTGCCCCATCTCACTTTCTATTTTTAACTTGGTGAAATTCTTTATTTATTTTTTTTTTTTAAAGATTCTTTCTTTTCTTTTTTCAGTAATCCCTACACCCAACATGGGGCTTCAACTCACAACCCCAAGCATCACAGACTCTACTCCAAGCATCAGACTCTACGACTGAGCCAGCCAGGTACCCCTAATTTGATAAAGTTATTTCTAACTTTACTGCTAATTCTCGTTGATAGATATAACCCACGGAAAAAAAAAAAAGCTCTGGGGATCCTCAGTAAGTTAAAGAGTGTAAAAATGTCCTTGCCTTCCTCTGTTTGGGCTTCTAGAACAAAAGTACCACGGACTGAGGAGCCAACACACATTTGTTTCTCATAGTTCTGGAGGCTGAAGTCTAAGGTCAAGGGGTCAGAGGCTTGGGGTCTGGAGAGGCCCGTTTCCTGGTTTATAGATGACAGTCCTCTCTGTGTCCTCACGTGTGCAGGGAGTGAGCTTTCTGGGGTCTCCTTTATGACAGCACTAACCTCACTCTTTTTTTTTTCAATGTTTTTATTTTTGAGAGAGAGAGAGGGAGAGAGAGAGAGAGAGCGCGAGAGAGCATGAGCAGGGGAGGGGCAGAGAGAGAGGGAGACACAGAATCCGGCTCCAGGCTCTGAGCTGTCAGCACAGAGCCTAATGCGGGGCTCGAACCCATGAACTGTGAGATCATGACCTGAGCTGAAGTCGGATGCTTAACCGACTGAGCCACGCATGCGCCCCTAACCTCAGTCTTGAGGCTGAACCCTCGTGACCTAATCACGTCCCCAAGGCCCCACCCCCTCATACTATCACGCCGAGGGAGGGGAGGGGTTTAGGGGTTAGGGTTAGGGTCCTACAGAGGAATGGAGGGGTGAGCAAACACCCCGCGCGCAGGCCCGAAGCACAGAGTTTGAGGCTCGCTGGCAAAGGCAAGTGGACGTGCCTTCAGGGAGCACCAAGCCCCGCCCCCCTGCCGCCTCCCCACCACCACGGTTTCCACCCTTCGGCGTCCCGCACCAGCTTCCTATGACTCCTGCTCGGATACCCGGTGACTGGTGGATACAAACACGCCATTCTTTAACACAGCTTACAGCATGTCATCTGCACTTTTCTGGAACCTGGTATTTGTGAACATACCTGGGACAGCGGTCCCATTGTTTGGCTCAGCGTGCCACCGTGGATAGGCCATGATTCATGTCACCGCTTCCTTGTTGACCAACAGCTGCGCCTCCTAAGCTGACTTACTTACCCTAGGTCCCCATGTGTTTCTAGGACTTTCATGCAAGTACTTGGTCCAAATGCGATGCTATATGACATCATTATATAACACAATATAACATAATATAACCTAATTATACGCTATAACACCAATGTAACATTGTTATATTAGGACACAATATAACATTATTGTATAACATGATTACATAATAAGACAGATTATGTAGTACAATACGGCATTATGATACAAACGACACAGTGTAACTTACAACACAATGTAACGTTATACAATGTAACACAGTGTATACCATGTGACATTAAGCTTTCAGTTTTGCCTCTAGTTTTCTGCCTAGGAACTAGGTTGCTAATTTCATACCATCTTTCCATTAGTGTAGAAAATTTGAAACCATGGGCACCTGGGTAGCTCAGTCCGTTGAGCCTCCCACTTCAGCTCAGGTCATGATTTCATGGTCTGTGGGTTCAAGCCCCACATTGGGCTCTGTGCAGCCCGCTAGCTCAGAGCCTGGAGCCTGCTTTGGATTCTGTGTCCCTTTCTCTCTCTGCTCCTCCCCTGTTCACACTCTGTCTCTCAAAAATAAATAAATGTTAAAAAAAAAAAAAGAAAAAAAAATTTGAAACCAAATTCAGGGCAATTGAATGAAAAAATGTGCTTTAGTCTAATGTGTAAGTTTGCTTTTTTTCTCTAAACACTTCTTTGTCCTATCTAGTATTCAATCTTATGGCTCCTGAAGGAGGGCCAATTTCCTGCCGGCCTAGGGATTTGGGCTTCTTCCGGAAGATTCTGCCTGTTCCGCAGCAAAGGTGCGGAGGACTATTCGCCTTCAGCCAGCTGTGATATATAACCTTACTGTCCCCAAAACCTAACGCCCACTACTTACTCCCAATCACTGCTGAGTTACATTTTCATTCTTAAACCCACACTTCAATATTAGACGTCTGCTGTTAAGTCAACTGGAAGTGGATTAATCATAAACCCCGCTCAAGGGGACACCAAATTCTAGGCCATGACATTGACTCAAGGGGACACCAAATTCTAGGCCATGACATTGACTCCTAACGGAATTCGCAAAAGAAACAGGGATAAAGGGGTTATCTCATAGCACGATGTGTGATCCGCATGCAACTGTCAGCGGGCTGGAGTGAGACCTAGAGCCTAGAGAGGATCACACCAGCCTCGAGCGGAAAATACAAGTCAGGAAAGCTCCCATCAGTGCCGACGGGACGTTTTCATCGGCAGCGCTAAGGTGTTGCGGGCAATTTGCCCTGCAGTGTGACAATGAATTCTGACCTCTCTTACTTTTTTTTCTTGTTTTTCTCAAAGTGTTTTAGTTTAATGATTGTGATGAGGGAGTGAGGTGGGGGCGGGCTGAGGGCAAAGTGCAGGCTGGCAGCCCTCCTCCCCGGGGGAATACGTGTGACACACTCCTGGCTGCCCAACAACAGGGAACGGGGTGTCAGTGCTCGCCGTGGTGATGGGGGAAACCAAGGCAAGTGAACAATTAGACTCCCTCACTTGCCCATGGAGAAGTCCTCGCCGCCGGCAGAGTGCCCTCCCTCTAGGGGCCCCATGCCGCGAATGACGCTGTGCTGGGGGCCAAAGGGAATCTTGGCTTCACATGATCCTGACCCCCAGGACCCTGCCGGTCTACTTTCACATATAAAAATCCCTTTGGTTGGGGCCCTCGCGGGACTCAGTCGGTTAAGCATCCGACTTCGGCTCAGGTCATGATCTCACGGTTCGGGGGTTCGAGCCCCGTGTCGGGCTCCGTGCTGATAGCTCAGAGCCTGGAGCCTGCTTCCAATTCTGGGTCTCCCTCTCTCTCTGCCCTTCCCCTGCTCACGCTCCCTCTCTCTCTCGAAAATAAATAAAACATTAAAAAATAAATAAATAAAATTCCTTTGGCAACTACCTTTCTCTCAGCTGCCCCGAGATACACGGAGGGAATCGCCCTCCAGGCTCAGGTCCCCTGATCTGCACCTGAGGGGCCTCAGGACTGAGGTTTTACTAAACGGTAATAAATGGCGTTTCCCCAGCAACAGCTGGCCCCTCAAGGTCCTGGAAACCCTCCTTCCAAAATCCCTGAGAGACTTACTCTGCCCCGACGCCCTCCCAACCTGAGGGTGTAAAATCCGTTACCGTCTCGCCCCCAGTGCAGCTCCTCCTGCCCGCGGCCCGGTCCCTGAGCTTTAACAAAACCACCTTTTAGCACCAAGGATGTAATTAAGAATCTTCTTGGCCATCAGCTCCAAACCACTGCACCATCAGCCCCAAAACCTCATCAACTGCAAGTCCCTATTGATAGAGTCGGTGGGAACTTAATACCATCATTAAAAAGAGTTGGTTTTGGGGGCGCCTGACTGGCTCAGTCGGTAAAGCATGACACTTTTGGTTGCAGGGTTGTAAGTTCAAGCCCCACTTTGGGAGGAAAGATTACTTTAAAATAAAAATCTACGGGGCATCTGAGTGGCTCCATTGGTTGAGTGCCAGACTTGATTTCAGCTCAGATCATGATCTCAGGGTCGTGGGGTCAAGCCCGGAGTCGGGCTCCGTGGAGTGTGGAGCCTGCTGGGGATTCTCTCTCTCCCTCTGCCCCTGCCCTGCTTCCGTTCTTTCTCTCTCTAAGATAAAACAAAGAGTAAAAAAAAAGAGAGAGAGACTAAAAAATCTTAATAGAGCTGATTTTTTGATAGCTGGAAATTCATATATGAACGGTACCTATTATTCTATACACAGCTGTATGTTTACAAAACGCCGAAATGAATAGAATGGAGAAAGTAACCTCAAATGAAATGTACGGTACAGGCCCTTCCAGAGCCTGAAGCTACAACCTCAGGTTAAATTACCTTCTAATTTCTAGAGTTATCTGATTGGAGTGTTCTGCTCCTCTCCACCCCCACACCCCTTCTATTTTAGTGTTTCCAGTTGTCCTTAGATACTTTTTAACATTTGTTTCACTTGGCTTTGGCTTCCACCCTTACAGATGTTTCAGGTTACACTTTCAGAACTCAGAGATTCTAAGAATGATGATCTCCATAGTTTTGAGAGATTTCAACCCATAGTGTTGAGAGTTCACCAAACCCATCACTGAGCACGAAAACTTTAAACATACACCCTCTGTGGTTAAGTGTGCAGTGGATGAAAACCTTTGAGAAGTCCTGAAATCTTCCTCTGCGTTTGCACAAAGCATTGCACTATGGATTTATTCCAACATTGCACATGTTGCAATAACTGGCCTTCATGGAAAGCAATGCCTTAGTGAATGCGAACATTTAAAAGAAGCATTTAGAGTGCAAGCTCGCATCAGCCACGTGAGCTACCGAGGATTTGGTTCGCTCCCTCCCGTCGGATTTGGTCCGGTTTTCTCCGACCCCCGACGTGAACACCCCAGCACACACATCAGAACACAGCGATGAGAACATAAACGTGCCAGACGCAAAGACGTAAATCTCCCGTCGTCCCCACGGCGGCGGAGCTGGAGGCTGTGAGTCACTGAGGCCAAGGATGACTATTTGCCGCAGGGAGGGAGAGAGGCTGACGGACCCCAGCGACTGGCCTCGGAACACGCCAGGTTGTCAAGGTGACAGCAGTCGGCCTTCACGGTCGAAGGGTGACTCCGCCCCCTACCCAGCTCTGATTGGGCACGCCCTTTTTCGGTCCTTCTTTTGGATTGGCTGAGAGGAGCGGCCCATGCACCGGAGCGACTTGCGATTGGTCGGTCCCCAGGCCCCCTCCGGCCGCCTGGGCTGATGTGAGGCCAGCTGTCCTTCAGCCAATCAGAGTGCTTGGCGAGTGTGGTGCGGCTTTGGGCCCGGATCCTTCCGCCGCGCGGGCCGGCGAGCGCGAGGGTTGGGAGGCCTGGGCGGGGCCGCGGGCGCGCCGAGTGGGAGGGGCCCGAGCGGCCCGGCCGCAGTGGCCGCGGGAGGGGTGCCTTCGCTTCCCCGCACCCCTCCTGCAACTACCCACTCTCCCGTGACAGCCTAAAGAGAGCATTAACAAGTAGGGACGCTTGGGTGGCTCAGGAGGTTAAGCATTGGACCTCGGCTCAGGGCATGCTCTTCAGGTTCCCGGGTTCGAGTCCCACGTCCGGCTCAGAGCCAGGAGCCTGTTTTGGATTCTTTCTCTTAATAGCCCTCAAAAATAAAAGAAACACTACAAAAATGTTTTAAGAAGAATAGATTAAACAACAAAACCAAACAAATACCAAAAGGAATCATGAATACAAACAAAAGGCTTAAATTGCCCAAAATGTCTCAAAGAAATGCACCTTCCGAATCCTTGGATTCTTCGGTGTGTTTTCACGAGTATGCTTGGAGCTGCCGGTGCAGGCGGGGAGCAGACGGAAGGCGCCAGGTGCCAACTCCGAGCTTGCAGGAGCCCAGAGGACTTCATTTCGGATGGTGGTTAGGGCCCCCGGGGGCAACCGGCTACTGGCGGGCAGAATGGGGGCGCTACTTTGAACTGTACCCCGCATGCAAGCAGACGGGCTGGGGGACGTTTCCTACACGGAGCAGCCGTCTGGAGCCTCGTACTAGGAGCTCAGGTGCTGATAGAGGCAGAAAGAGGACTGCGCGTGTGCGCATCTTTGTGACTCCACCCAGCTCCTTCCTTCACCATATGCGCCAGCTGAATACACTAGAGACTTGGGCATATTTCATGATCCTTTTCCCCGGAAGCCTGGCTTTTATGCTGAGAACTAGACACTTACACAAGAGAAGAAGGAAGCCAAATCAAGCCAGAGGGTGGCAGTCACCCCATCTGGTCACCTTTCCTTCCCCTGCAAGAGGGGAATGCGAGAGCTTCGGATTGGTTGCACGGCTCATCTAAATCTCTTTATCGTTACTTGAGGCCTCTGCTGGTGGAAATGGGTTTTTCCATTAGTACGAGGTTAATCAGGCTTAGCACCGTCTAGAACCCTGTTTATAGTGTATCACCAGGTTGACCGCGTGAAATAAAAATGTGCACAGATACTGGGGGGCAGGGAGGAGTGCTCAGAAAGTTGGTGATTGGCTGGCTGGGGAAGGCCTGTTTGACGGACAAGGTGTCAGTTTGCCAAAAGCCAGTTTTCCAAAGGATCAACTGGGTGGATTTGCAGAATCGGCCGGATTTACCAAGTTACCGAAAGCAATGTTTTAGGGCATCATCTTCTCGAGGTAGATTCAGAGGATAAGAATTTAATCTTGCGTTGTTTTTCCTGACTATGGAATGGACGATGTGCTTTCTGGATATATCTTTCCTCAGTCTATTCAGGAGCGTCCTGTTGGGGGGCCTCAAATGTGACGTTGGAGTGTTCGTGTCTCATTGGTTTGTGGGCTCCAGTGTGGGGGAGGGGCATGCCGCACTGCCTGGTTCGCTCCTGCAGCCCCCGACCCACCCCTGACCCATGCGAGGCTTTCTTAGAGGTCAAAGACAATTATTGAATGATTGAGATCCATGTCCAGACTGAGCCCACGGAAACCCCCCCGTTCCGTTTTCGGGAAAGGGGGGACTGAAGGGGGGTCTCTGAGCACGGATGGACGTTTGGATGTACTTCCATAAACCATAATCCTGCATTTATTGATTCTACAGAGCGTCACAGAGCGTCCACTGGGTGCAGGGCTCATGGATTCTAAGGGGAAGCCAGATCATGCACAGATAAACAAAGATAGAGTGTTTTTAAAAAATTTTAAATGTTTATGTATTTATGAGAGGGGGGAGGGGTAGAGAGAGAGAGGGAGAAACAGAATCCCAAGCAGGTTCCGCCCTGTCATTGCAGAGCCCAGTGTGGGGCTCGAACTCACCAACCACGAGATCGTGACCTGAGCTGAAATCGAGAGTGAAATGCTTAACTGACCGAGCCACCCAGGTGCCCCAAAGGTAGGGTTGTTGAAGAAACTCTACCCCCAACATGGATCAAGAGTTTCCTGCTCCGTCAACTGAGCTGGCCAGGTACCCCCCGAAAAGAAATAAGTTTTAACACTGCAAGGAATAATGGGGTAAATCCCCTTATAGAAAAATGGGGACATGATGGACAGGACCACAGTGTCCCGCCTTCCCTCCCCAGAGGTAATTGCGTTTGTGGTGTAATGAATTCTAGACTCTTGGTCTTCCAGGGCCGCCCTAATAAATCATTACAAACCTGGTCACTGACAATGTTCTCACGCAGTTCTGGAAGCTGTGGACGGACGGGGCTGTGCTCCCTCCGAAGTCTTCAGGGAAGATGCCTTCCTGCCTTGTCCGGCCCCTGGTGGCTGCTGGTATGCCTTGGCTTGTGGCTGCATCCCTCTGATCTCCCTCCATTGTCACATGGCCTCCTCCCTTCTGTCTCTCTTGTGTGTCTCTTATAAGGACACTTGTCACTAGATTTGGGGGCTATTGTGTATCTAGAATGATCGCATCTCAAGATCTTTGCTTAATTACATCTGCAAAGATGCTTCTTCCAAATAAGGTCATAGTTACAGGTTTCAGGTGGACTCTGTGTGGGGGGGAAGGCATCACTCAACCCGCTATGATATCTTTCCAGTTCTTTACCTGCATATATATTAATGTGTAGAAAATATATATCAAGCAGGCCAAAGAAGACTTTTTAAATGCAAATGGTATCTTATATGTATTTTTATACAGCCATAGGTATTTTTAAATGTTTTTTCTTATTTATTTTTGAGAGAGAGAGAGACAGTGTGATCAGGGGAGGGGCAGAGAGAGAGGGAGACACAGAATCTGAAGCCGGTTCCAGGCTCTGAGCTGTCAGCACAAAGCCTGACTTGGGGTTTGAACCCACGAACCGTGAAATCATGACCTGAGCCGAAGTCAGACACTCAACCGACTGAGCCCCCCAGAGCCCCTCCAGCTGTAGGTGTTATTCTGCAATTTGCTTTTCGTCCTGAACCATCTCTTTGAGAATGACGCTGTTTGCAGGTCAGTACTAGCGTCGTTAGCTGCTGCACAGCATTGCAAGATCCGGACCGTTCTGTGCGTTATTAGCCATTCTCCTGTTGTCAGAATTTTTAGCTTGTTTACAATTTTTCAGTCTAGGCTTGGTGAAGTAAAACAGTCGTTGATGTTAATAGAGTTTTAGGGCCCTGCTTTTATTTTGCTTAAAATTTTTTTTAACATTTGTTTATTTTTGAGAGGCAGAGACAGGGCATTAGCAGGGGAGGGGCAGAGAGAAAGAGAGAGAGAGAGAGAGAGAGAGAGAGAGAATCCCAAGCAGGTTCCAGGCTCCAAGCTGTCAGCGCAGAGCCCGACACAAGGCTCGAACCCACAAACCGTGAGATCATGACCTGAGCCGAAGTTGGACGCTTCACCCACTGAGCCCCCCAGGCGCCCCTGAGTCTCGCTTCTTTTGCTCAACATTATGTTCTGAGGCTCGTCGTGCTGGCGT
The DNA here is from genome assembly GCA_004023785.1 of Mungos mungo. NCBI lineage: Eukaryota > Metazoa > Chordata > Mammalia > Carnivora > Herpestidae > Mungos > Mungos mungo. Next base: position 46,602 of record PISW01004716.1, read on the forward strand.
TTCTGGAGGCCATGCCTTCTCACTGCCGTATAGGGGTCACCGGCTGACTCTCCCACCGCCTATGTCAGATCCCTTTTCTTGGGTTGTGAGCACATTTCCTCCCCTGCGCTCTCCTGTGGTCGGAGAGGGCGCAGGGAGGTTGAACTTTGGGACATCCCTTCAGGCACCTCTGGCCCTTGGTAGCGTCCGTCCTATTTCCACAGCCCTGTGGGTGGAGCGGGACATTTGAGGCAACCGCACCGCAGAGGCCAGAACAAGAAATCCTCCAACAACCCTTTTGCCTGATGAACCCGGGGAACTTGACTGAGCCTGTGTGGACTCACCCTTCACCTTTCTCCTAGACTAGCCTGGGCGAGGCTGTGCTGGCAGCTGGCGGAAATGGCGATGCATCAGCTCCTTGTCCCTTCTGGTCTTCTCTCCATCAGGTCTACGCATCAGTCCTTCGGTCCTGACTTGGGGGAAGTTAATTCTATGCCCGAAGTTGTTCTCAGATCATCTGGCCCCCAAGCACTGCTGTCTGGTCTCTACACCGGCATCCTGTCCTTGGTCTACCTTCCAAAATATCTCTATGTATTGATAAATATTTAAAGATGTATCTCAGGGCGCTGGTGGCTCAGCCAGTTAAGCATCAGCTCTTGGTTTTGACTCAAGTCATGATCTCCGTTGTGGGATCGAGCCTCACGTTGGGCTCCGTGCTGAGTGTGGAGCCTGCCTAAGATTCTCTCTCTCCCTCTCCCTCCTCTTAAAAAAATGTCTCTCTCTCTAAGCTTATGTTCATATACAGGTGTACGAACACGTCTCCTTTCTCCCTCCTCCCCCATGTATATACGTACGCATACATGCCCGTCTCATTACCTCCCACCCTCCACCCTGGTCAAGCCACCGCGATATCCCGTGTGGACCTTTGCAAACTCCCCTCTATCCCGCTCCACCTGCTCTCTGACTGCACAGCAGCGAGAATCAGGCTTTCAAAACAGATGTCCCATCAGTCTCCTACTCCAAACTTTCCAAAAGGCTTCTAGTCACATTTTACGTAAAGCCCACAGCCCTTACCCTGTGGACTCTCAAGGTCCTGCATTAGTCATTCCCATCACGTGTGCCTCAGGGCCTTTGCACTGGCTATATCCTGTCTCTGGAAGCTTCCTCCCAAAGATCAGCACTGGGTTGGATGCTTCACTTTTTATTTTTTTAAGGTGGAGCATCTTCAGCTTGTGATGGTGGGATCCTAACCTGGGGATCCGACCCACCCTCATTGTTACTGATGGCCGCCCATCTTTGGGTCCGGTGTTCTAGGCCATCCCATGTGAGTGCTGAATGTACCAAAGGGAACAGAAGCCCCTCCAGGGGGATGGCCTTAGTCAGTCTTTACGGTTGGACTGTTTTCGGCAACAAGTTAGGATAACTCCACCCCTTGGGGCTTAACCCATGAGGACGGGTACTATTGACTCAGCCCGAGGCCCAGGGCGAGCCATAGGCTCGCTCTGCAGCTGAGAGAGAGGGTCTGGCTTTCCCCCTCCCGCTCGCCCGTCCTCTGTCAGAGGGCTTCCTTGCGCCCTGGCCCTGTTTCTCGGGTCGCAAAACACCTGCCGCAGCCCCTGCAGAGGGACATCGCTGCTCCCCGCGAAGCTGCGTGTCCCCCCCCCCCCCCAGATATGCCCCTCTGGTCTTACTGGGCTTCGGTCATATGCCTTCCTGCCCACGAGCCAATCCGGCAAAGGAGCAGAGGGAGCTCCGTGATTGGCTAGGACAAGTGGGCACACGGCTGCCTGGGGGGAGACATTCTTAGAGACAAGGAACTGAGGGGGATCTTCAGCCTCATCCTCACTCAGCCCTTCGGATTGCCAGAGAAACCACTGCTGCCCGCTTGACGGTCACCGAGGCCCGCCGTGACCTCACCCAGTTCCCACTGCGGCGCCATGCCCTGCGGCCTGGATAGTGATGTGGCTGCAAAGCCCCTTCGATGAGTCAGCGCCGTCCCCTCCTCTCTCCGGCTTAGCCCTTGTCACCCACAGGGGAGGTTTGGCTTGGGCCGAAAGGTACTGATTGTAGAATCACCAAAGCAGTGAAATACGTCGGTACTGATTAACTTTGTGCTTTTAAATATTGTTTCTTAGTTTATTAATTATGAGACAGGGAGTGTGTGCTGCATGCGTGTGGGGGAGGGGGAGAGGGGAAGGGAGAAAGAGAGAGGCTCCCCCATGTCCATGCAGAGGCCGACAGGTCCGTCTCATGAGCTGTGAGATCACGACCTGAGCCGAAGTCAAAGCCAGATGCTTAAACCGCTGAGCCATCCAGGCAGCCCCACATATTTTTTCTCAGCGTCTCAAGATACATTGAAGAACATCGAAGAATACATTTTAAAATCAGTATTTAGAGCACCTGGATGGCTCAGTTGGTGAAGCGTCCCGACTTGGACTTTGGCTCAGGTCATGATCTCGCCGTTCCTGAGTTTGAGCTTGAGGGGGGAGGGGCAGAGAGAGAGGGAGACACAGAATCTGAAGCAGGCTCCGGGCTCGGAGCCCGACGCGGGGCTGGAACCGGTGACCTGTGAGAGGATGACCTGAGCCGAAATCAGACCCTCGACCGACTGGACCACCCAGGCATCTCATGCGGATGATGAAACTTTCTAGTATCAACTTAAGTCAGGATAGAACCCCTTGGGTTGGGCACAGTCCTCCCAGGAGAGACTCAGGAGTTGGCTTTTGTGACAGTCCTAGTAGGTGGGCAGCTGCCTGTGTCTGGGCTATTTTATTGCCCAGCTGTGTCTCGGAGGACAGACATTTTGGGGTCTTTACCAGCTGCTCCTTAAACCATGGCGTTTGTTTCTCTGTGTACAAAGAAATATGCTTTGAGAAGAGAGGAGAACGTGAGAGTCATATCATCAAAAGCAGGTGGACTTTTGGATAACCCCGACTTGTTCCCCAGCTGTGGGGGCCACTCCTCTCCCAGGCCGTCAGTTTGGGGCCTTCTCGGGAAAAGTCTTCATTATTTCCAAGAACTCATGCTTCTTCCCTTGAAGCTGCTTTCAGCATATTCCAGATGGCTCAGTATGTTTTCACAAATCCCTATGGTGGTTAACGGTCATCTTAGAATATGAGAGCTTCCACCAGCATGGGGGAAATAAAGAGGAATGTGGACGGACTTGGGAGGGAGCAGTAGGTCGTGGGTTCCGAACACAGGACAGGGAGTGAAGGACGTGACCTCGGATGAAGCACAGGCATATCCGGCGGGCAGGTTTCTGTATTCTGTTAAGAGCTTTGAAGTACCTAGAATAGGATGGGGACCCTCGGATCAGGAGTGTGGGGTATACATAGTGCCAGTCTAGACCCTTTGATCCAAAATAAGCCAAGGCACGAGGGGAAGAGGGGATGGTTACACACGGACGACAGACACCTTAAGGTCTTGGTCAAGAAGGGCCCTTCCAGGGGCGCCTGGGCGGCTCAGTCGGTTAAGCGTCTGACTTCGGCTCAGGTCATGATCTCACGGTTCGTGGGTTCGAGCCCCACGTCGGGCTCTGTGCTGACGGCTCAGAGCCTGGAGCTGCTTCCGATCCTGTCTTCATCTCTCTGCCCCTCCCCTGCTTACGCTCTGTCTGATTCTTTCTCCGTCAAATATAAAATGATAATAATAATAATAATAATGATAATAAGAATGAATCAAGTGGCTGTCAGGTATAGAAATCCACGAGAGGTGGCCAAGCTCCCGGCCGAACTCCGATGTGCATGCCCCATGGAGGTGAGGTCTCCCACGGCAGCACCCTTTTGCCCTCGGGTAGGAGGTGCACACCAGGCATTTCTGAATGAATGACCACTTCTTGACCTCCTGCCACGGGTGAGGCTCTGTGCTCCCCGGGAACCCTGGTTTGCTTCTGTGGAATTTGCATTCGAGTCAAAGGAAATCAACATGAATTATACGAATCCTTCAAAGATGAATCTCCTTCCAGGTCAAGATGAACCCATGCCTTTAGAAAGGTGATGACTCAGAGGTCCAGAGGTGGCTATTCAGGAAGTCATGTTCATATAGCAAGCATCCTGCTTTATTATTATTATTATTATTATTATTATTATTTTAAATGTTTAGTTTTGGGAGGGGAGAGGGGCAGAGTGAGGGGGGACAGAGGGTCTGAAACAGGCTCCATGCTGATACCGGCTTGAAACCACGAACCACGAGATCATGACCTGAGCTGCAGTCAGACACTGAGCCCCGCAGGCGCCCCTCCGCACCTCGTTTTAAATGAGAACTGATGTTTATTTGCGGTGATTGGGAAATGGAAGGTGTTTATGATTTAGCGGTGGCGCTGCTCCATAAAACTCCAAGCCTGCAAAACAACTGTGCCCGGGAGAAGCTGACCGGGTTGCTGCGAGAATAAATTACAAGGAGTATGGACGGGGCCCCGCACAGTGAGGGGTACAATAAATCAATCTTCGGAAGATATCCCGAGGCCCAGCTGCCTCTCCATTTCCACATGTGCCACCTGGCTCCGCCATCATCGTCATTTTCAACATCATCCTAACTGCTTTCCTGCCTCTTCCCCGGCTCCCTGAAGGCTCTCCTCCGCTCAGGAGCCAGCGGGGTTCCTAGTGCAGCTGCGGCACCAACGTGTCCCTCTTCTGCTCAAAGCCTTCAGCGGTCTCATGTCGCCCATGGCAAAAGCCAGTCTTCCATGGTCCCCAGGGGCCACCTGTGATGCCTCCTCTTCACTGACTTCGTCTTCTACCCCAGATCTCTCCAGTCAAAGAAGAACACTAGGCTCTTTAGTGGTTCTCTAACACTACCCAACACTCCTACCTCAGGGCCTTAGCACCTGCTGTCATCTCTGCCTGGGACCTTTCTCCCCAGAAACTGAATAACTCAGTCCTCCTCTGTCACCTGCTTCAAGTCAACGGTAGTAGTTATCTTTTCAACGGGACCTTCCCTAACAACCCTGTTTATTTTGAGAGACAGAGACAGTGTGAGTGGGGGAGGGGGAGGGAGAGAGAATCCCAAGCAGGCTCCATGCTGCCAGGTCAGAGCCCCACGTGGGACTCAAACCCATGATCGTGACGTGAGTCGAGCCAACAGCCCGATGCTCAACCTGCTGAGCCACCCACGGGCCCCCTGACGACCCTTCTTAAACAGAAACGCACCTCCATCCGTGTTTTCTACCCGTTCCATCTTTGTTTCTTTCCACAGTACTTACTTTTTATTATATGAGTAACCGTATACTTACCATCTATGTGACACTCATTGGTATGCCATGTGTTTTACTGTATGCACTATACCATGTATGACGCATATATGAAATATCCTCCCCGGGGCCCCCATCTCCTGTTGACGCAGGGCGGGAACTTGGCTTCATTCACTGCTGTAACCGCAAAGCCCCCCTTGGTGCCCCAGCTGGCGCTCGGGCAATATCCGCAGGAAGAACAAATCGATAGCGAATGAATGAACACAGAATGAGCCAGCGGCCCACCGCTTCCGTCTTCCCGCGCCGCCTTAACCCCTTCCGGCTGCAGGTGAGGACGAGGGGCCCGGGGCCAACGCGCCTGCGCAGCCCCACCCACAGCACGCGCGGGTCCGAGAGCCGGCGGCGTGGCGGCGAGTACTCCTTTGCGAGGCTCGGCGCCCGCGGAGGGTTACACGCGGAGGGGCGGGGCCTGCGGGGCGGAGCCTGCGGGGGGCGGGGCCGGCCGGGGATCCCGCTGCCGGCGGCCGCCCCGCGCACAGTCGCGCCGTCTGCCACCCTCGCGGCCACCCGGTTGCTGCCCCTGGCCCACCCCGCCGCCGCCGCCGCGCCCGCCGACCCCGGCCCGATCCCCTCCCGCCGCGGGGCCCCGTTCCCGTCCCCGTGCGGTCCCCGCCACAGCCATGTCCAAGGAGCCGCGCGCCGGCCGGGAGGAGATCCTGGAGTGCCAGGTGATGTGGGAGCCTGACGGCAAGAAGAACACGCAGATGGACCGCTTCCGGACGGCCGTGAGCGCTGCCTGCGGCCTGGCGCTGGGTGAGTGCGGGCGCGCGGCCCGGGGGCTCCCCGGACACGCCCTCCCCGGGGCCAGGGCCCTCCGGAAACCCGGCTCCCCCTCGGGGCCCGAGGGACCACCTGGCCGAGGGGCCCCTCCGGGGACCGGGGCGCCCCCTCCTCCCGGGCGTTGCTGGCAGGGCCCCTCCTGGCTGTTGGAGGGTCTCCTGACTTCCAGTGTCCCTCTTCCGGGACTTGGAGGGGCCGCTGGAAGTGGGGGCCCCTTCTGGGGGGCGGGGGACTCCTGACTGTGGCATCTGCCCAGTCCCCGGCCTTGGAACCTGTGGGCCCTGAGGGACCCCTTGCTGGTCTTCCTTGTGAGGTGGGTGCTCCCTGGAGTCTTGCACCCTCGCCTGGTGGGGGCTTCTTTCCAGATGCAGGGCTGCTCTCCTTTGCGGTTCTCCTCCTGGGTGTGTGGGGGGGCACTCTCCAGGTGGCACCTGCGGTCCCCTCCTGCTCCTGTGCCTCCCCTCCACCTTAGTAAAGGACCAGGTGTGCAGTCCAGGCCCCTGGGAGAAGAGGGTCAGGTGGGAACCTTTGGGGCTAGGGCGGAGCTCCTTCCCGCCTGGCGACGCTGCCAGCCCCCGGCACAACCTAGTGCCAGGCCTGCTGCCATCCAGCCCCCGCCCTGGCTCTCACCACCCACCTGGCTGGCAAGGGCTGGGCTGCCGAGGCCCTTTCCTGCGTGGGAAGCACTGTGGCACAGGCTTCCCTGCGGCCCCGCTGGCCGTCCGGCTTCCTGCAGGACCCTGCCCACCTGCAGGGCTCTTCCACACCTCTGGGCAGTTTCCTCCCTGTCCTGGCCCCTAGCTGACTTCTGGGGCTCCTGCGTTCCTGCCGGTGGTGCTTTCCTGCTTCTCTTCCCGCCCTGCAGTGTACCCTGCCGCTTTGCCAGAGCACAGGTCTGACTTTGCCGCCCCCTGGCTGTGCGCTCACAGTGGCCCCTTGTTGACCGTGGACTTGTGCACGGTGCCGCCGGCCGCGTCCAGCCTTCCACAGCACGCAGCCCCGTCCTTAGGCGGAGCCCACGCTGTCCCTCTCCCTTTCCTGCTACTAGACAGGGAGCACCTCGGGACAGACGTGGCTCCTTACTCTGGGACCTTCAGGCCGTAGCTGGTGACGGACCCGTGTTGGGTGGGGGGGGGGGAGGCGAACAGACGTGACTCCTGCGAAGAGCCAGGAGCGGAACATTCTTCATCCTGAGTCCGTCTCTGTCTCCTCTGCCAGCAGTTTATGTCCTGCCCGGCGGTGAGCCAGCCCTGCTGCCTTGGGAAACTATTGCACGTGGGTTGTGATGTGGGTGAGACCCATCTAACCTGACGCCCTGGATTTTGAACTGGCTCCACCGCTTTTACTAGCTGTGTGATCAGGAGAAAGTCACCGGCTCTTCCCAGGCCTCAGTTTCCCTGTCTGTGAAATGGGCATGCTGAGAGGGCCTGTGTCAGTGGGTGGTGCGAGGGTGACGGGAGGTGATTAGGCCCGGTGGTCACCCACACCTGTTCTGCAGTTGCCGTGTAGACACCACTGGGCATCGGCACCTCCCAGCTGGCCTGCTCCGGGCTGGTGGGCCGGGGGTCTGGGGCCAGATTGGAGCTGCGGACTTCGCTTGGGCAGTTCACACACTGGGCAACTGCACAGGAGAAGCCATATTTCCATCTCCTTTTGAAAACCTAAAGGCCTGTGACCTGGGTCTGTGTCCCCAGGTGCTGGCCATGTGCTGGCCCCAGTGCGGCTCCTCTCTTGGTCTGGGGGTGGTTTAGAGCTGGGTGTTTGCCTTTGTGTCGTCTTCTGCTCCTGATGGCCGAGCCAGCTGCGGCTTCTCTCCCGCTTGGAGGCCTGGCCCTGGGGTTTTGGGCTTTAAGATTCATCCCAGGGGCCACCTTCTCTTTGATTACCGTTTTCGAATGTTTTCTCCTTTCCTCTGCTCTCCACACGTGCGTAATTTTTTTTTAAATTTTTTAAAAAAATTTTTTAATTTTTAATTTTTTTATGCCTTTATTTTATTTTGAGAGAGAGAGACAGAGAGTGAATGGGAGAGGGGCAGAGAGAGAGGGAGACACAGAATCCAAAGCAGGCTCCAGGCTCTGAGCTGTCAGCACAGAGCCTGACGCGGGGCTCAAACCCACGGACTGTGAAATCATGACCGGGGCCGAAGCCGGCCGCTTAACCGACTGAGCCACTCAGGCACCCCACCAAACGCGCATAATTTGGACTTTCATCCTGCCTTACCTTTCCATTAACTTGTGAGCATTCTAATTACTTGAAAGACTGAACCTTTGAACTTGAATCCTCAGCACCGTCCAGTTTTTGTGTGTCGCCCACATGTACAGAGAGAGCAAGGGACACATCCTCCCAGGTCGCTCCCGCTGTGTTCTGGCCCTGAGAGTGGAGGGGCGGAATTGGGGGGCCTTCTCCAGCCTGGCCTCCTCTCCGCGAGCCCAGGCCAGGGCTGGTGTGAGGTTTGGCGGGGCCTTGGCGGGGCCCCATGTTCTTGTTCCCACTCCCGGGGCCGTAGGTTGGTGGGCTCTCGTGATGGCTCCCGGCCGAGGTCACCTGAGGAACCCCCCACGTCCACATGGACCTCAGGGGCGCCCCCCCGGATGTAGATCTGTGTGAGAGACCCGGGGGGGGGCCGCCGTGGGTGCTGGCCCTCTGTCATCAGGGGGCGACGCCCACTTTTAAGCCACGCTCTCTGTGCCAAGTGACTTTCTGTGTGCCGTGCGCTGCGAATCGTGTCGGCCTCGGGCGGCTGGGACAGCCTTTGCCCACAAGTAGAAGGCTCGGTCCCCGCTCTCAAGTAGGTCACGGACGGCTGGGGGACCGCGCTCATGTGGACCGGGCGCGCCGCGGGCATGTCGAGGAGGGACAGGCGGCCGTTGGCCCCCGAGGCTCCCCGTGTGCTGGGCTGACACTCGACCGGATGGGCTGGTCCGAATCCTCCCAGGTGGACGGGAAGATGGGGTGAAGGGGAAGCGAGACTTGCAGAGCCTGGTGCCCCTGGAGGTGGCGGCAGCAGGCGGCTTTCAGTGGGCGTGTGTGCGCGGACCGAATCTCAGTGACCCGGCCAGGCGGGTGGGGCGCTGCTGTCACCCCCGCTTCCCCGGCGGGGACGCCCACGTCTTGGTTCGGATGTGGAGCTGTGAGCGGCCGGCCTGCTGTCGGTGTCCAGAATCGTGACTTTTTGCCGTGTTATGCTGCCTCTCGCCTGTGGGTGGGGTCGGGGGTGGGGGGAGATGGGCAACTCTGTCGCTGCTTGTCACTGTGTGGTGGGACAGTGCCTTCGCGCCCCGGGGAGCAAGACAGGGGCTGCAGTGGCCGTTAGGATCGGGCCCAGAAGGCACCCTTGGTCATTGGCATCATATCCTGTTGGTGACACAGATGTGCCCAGTGCCGCGCGGGGAGGGGACAGCACGGGGACGTGAGTGCGGAGGGTGGGAGCCCCTGGCTGGCCGCAGCCAGCCGCTCTCTCTACTCAGGGGGAGGCAGAAAGCCTGCGTTTCGCTTGAAAACCAGGATCTAGTGTGTCGGCAGCAGGTTCGGGTTCTTCACGAACGGCGCACAGGCTGAACCGGGCACCTGTGGGAGGTGGTCCGGGTCTCTGCCGGTGAAGGGGGGGGGCAGAAGCCCCTGGGCCTGTTCGGGCTGAAGAGTGGTCCCTGAGGACTTGGCCGGGTCACGTCCATGGTGGACAGGTTCCCCGTCCCCAGGCCCATCCGTCCGCTGCTGTCCCCTGGGGCCCTTGACCGCGTGTCCCCCACATCGGCAGGCAGCGGCATCCTCCTTCCGCACGGATGCTGCCGGGGCCTCGCTTCCCTCTGGGCTCGCTTTTGGGGGCCTCCGTCCATCTCTCGTCTTGGCCTGGGGAGCTTTCGGAGCTGGGAGCCTGGGCCATTGGTGAGGACGTGAGGGCCAGAGCGACAGCAGACACAAAGGCCCTCGGGGAAACGGAGCCGCAGGCCCCTTGGACCGGCCCAGCTTCCCCGGTGCGGGCGGGTGGGTGGGGGCCCCTCTCCCAGAACCGCCCTGGGCCTGCGCTGCCCTCCTGCCGGACTCGTTGGCGGGCACGTGTCCGCCTGAGACCCGCCGGGCAAGGACGCTCCCCCCCGTCAGCAGCGTTCTTGGTGTTCTGCACATGTTGACTCAGTCCCCACAGTCGCCCCAGGACAAGTACATTGTCTTCTTTTCGTGGAGGAGAGACTGAGGCCCAGCGAGGACCCATGACTCATCTGAGCTCCCGTGGGAAGTGGCAGGATCTGACCCCAACGGTCCAGCTCTGGAGCCTGTGTCTTGAAGCCACGTGCTCCGTCGGTCCTGGGGGTCATTGTTGTTACCCCCATTTTGCAGACGAGAATGCCTCGGCTCAGAGAGGTGGCGCGGCTCTACCGGGTCACCGGCTTGTCAGCGGCAGGGTGGAGACTCAAGCGCAGGTCACCCAGCCCCCCCCCCCTCGGCGCGCAGGGCTAACTCCCCACTGTCATGGGAGGCCCACGCCCTTCTCCAGTCAGTTTCCAGGTGACACGCAAGGACACTGGGTCCAGAGAGGCGGAGCGGCCCCCCTGAGGTCCCCAAGCGCAGTCTCCAGAGTCAGGGCTGGCCCCGGTGCTCCAGACGCGCCATCCCTGCGTTTGCCTGGTTGATCTGGTCTGTGGCCCCAGGCCTGAGTGGATGGAGCGGGGCCGGGGGGCAGTTCTCCCGGGGCTTTGGAGTGGGGGGTGAGGGCATCACTGCCATGACCCTGAACTGCCCTAAAGCTCCTGTTCCCTGATCACCGTGTGGCCTCTGTGCTGACTCCCCCCTGCCTTCGGGGCGGCCCTTCTCCATCCCCGCAGCCCGGGGGGCGCTAACACCACTCCCTCCCCGCTCTTTACCTGGGCTCCCTGCTGCCTCCAGTGTCAGGGCCGGCCCCCTCCCGCAGCCTGCCCTGCTCTCCCAGACCTCTCCCCTCCTCCCACTCCAGAGTCCCGCCTGCCTAAGGACAGTTGTGGGTGCCTCAGTGGGAAGGGGCGTCGCCGGAGGCCAGGGATCCTCGTGTCCCTTCCTCTGTGTCCCCCCTCCCTGCCCTCCAGGACTGGGAACAGTGAAGACCGTTAAGTCTCCATGGCGCTGAGAGAACTCAGCCAGGCCATTGCCGGGTGCCATGTCTTCCTCTCTCTGACCCTTGTGGGTGGCTTCCTGCCCGTCTCTCCCTGGAGCACCAGCCTCTTGGAAATGTGTGGAGGCTCAGAACGCCCAGTGCGGGGAGGGGACTTTCCCAAGGTCTCAGGATCGGAACCTGGTGTGATGCATCTCCTCATGCACTGCTTACTCAAAAATCTAAGTAAATCCCCCCCCCCCCACTCACCCCCGACACTATTACCCGCTGTGAAGTCATCAACGGCCTTCTAGTGTTGCAGCTCTGGCTTTTCAAACCGATTGGATACGGCTTTCCTCATTTTGTGCGGTCTAGTAACAGCAGGCTTCACGGGGCTCTGGTCACGTGCAGGGCCCTGTTCTAGCCTCTGGTGCACGTGCTCATTAAACCCTCCTCCTCGCCCTACAAAGAGGGGGTGCTGCTCACCACCTCCATTTTACAGACGGGGAGACTGAGGGACACGGCTCACATACGGCCAAGGCGGGATTTGAACTCAGGGCTTCTGGCTCCGGAGTCCATATTCTTAGGCGTGCTACATGGGATAGGAAATCACTGCCTCGTTGCTTTTGCTCGTTTTAGGGACCAACGGTGGTAGGTTTGCTCTGATAAAAGTCAGGATACTCCACCTCCCCCCAGACCATTTCTTATCAGATTGAACCACCGGGACTTTCCTGTAATTCCTTAGGTGTGGCCATCTTCTTATTGAACTGCCAAGGCTTTCTAACAATTATTTGAGTTACGTGCTATTTTATTTTATTTCTAGAAAATTATGACGACTTATACCACTGGTCAGTTGAATCCTACTCGGACTTCTGGGCCATGTTCTGGAAATTCAGCGGCATTGTCTTCTCGCGCATGTATGATGAGGTGAGTAGAGGCTTTGCTCTCAGACTGTCTTCTTGTGGCCGTGATCTGAAGCGGAGGGGTCGTTTTGGGGACACTGAGTCGTGTCTGCTTTCAAAGCCTCACGTTGAGGGGAAAAAATCATCGTTCTAGAGAGTTGGCAGAAAGTGTGTTGGGGTCACAGCTCCCATGGAGGCCATGCAACGTCTAGACCCTGACGCGTGGACCCCAGGCCCCCTCCTGGGGCCGTGAGCGGTCCTATATTGTGGTAAAATATACGTCACAAAACTTACCGTGTTCCCCATTTTAGCGTCCAGTTCAGCCGTCTGTTAAATCCATTTACACTGTTTTGTTTGAAACATCCAAGAGGTTTATCATTTCTTTTTTTAAATTATTATGTTTTTAAGTTTTTAAATGCTTGTTTATTTCTGAGAGAGAGAGAGAGAGAGAGAGAGAGAGAGAGAGAGAGAGCGCGCGCACAAGCAGGGGAGGGGCAGAGAGAGAGGGAGACACAGAATCCGAAGCAGCTCCAGACTCTGAGCTGTTAGCACAGAGCCCGATGTGGGGCTTGAACCCACGGACTGTGAGATCGTGACCTGAGCCGAAGTCGGACGCTCAACCGACCGAGCCCCCCAGTGTCCACATGTAGAATCCTCCCTGATTCACTACAGGGCGCTAATCTCTTTTCAGTTTCAGTCTTCAGGCCACTTGGGCGTTCGGTCTGTGAAATGATCTGAGGACGCTTCGGGCCGGGCCGGCGGGCTCCCTGGGAAACGGGACGACTCGTTTAGTTAGTGCCATGTGGGTCTCATCGCGTGCGCGTCTGGGTCTGCTGTCCCCCTCCCCAGGTCGTGGACACGTCGAAGGGGATCGCGGACGTCCCTGAGTGGTTCCGGGGCAGCCGGCTCAACTACGCCGAGAACCTGCTGCGGCACGAGGAGAATGACAAGGTCGCGCTCTATGCCGCACGTGAGTCCGGCTGCCGCTGGGGCCCCCCCTCGTGTCCTCGTGTCCTCGGGCCGCCGCTGGGGTTCCCCCTCCGTGTCCTCGGGGCCGCTGCTGGGGTTCCCCCTCCGTGTCCTCGGGCCGCCGCTGGGGTCCCCCCTCGTGTCCTCGTGTCCTCGGGGCCACCGCTGGGGTCCCCCCTCGTGTCCTCGGGGCCACCGCTGGGGTCCCCCCTCGTATCCTCGTGTCCTCGTGTCCTCGGGGCCACCGCTGGGGTCCCCCCTCGTGTCCTCGGGGCCGCCACTGGGGTCCCCCCTCATATCCTTGTGTCCTCGTGTCCTTGTGTCCTCGGGGCCGCGCCGCCGCTGGCGTCCCCCCTCGTGTCCTCGTGTCCTCGTGTCCTCGGGGCCGCGCCGCCGCAGCTCGGAGGGCCCGGAACACTCAGAGCGCAGCGTGTCTCCGCACAGGGTCTTGGCCCCTTTTTCTTTTCCTCCTTCCTTTTTTATTGTGGTAAAAAAAAAAATGCATAACGTTAAACGTACCCTCTTAACCATTTTTAACGAAGTTTTTTATTTATTTACTTTGAGATAGAAAGTGGGGGGGGGGCAGAGAGAGCGAGAGGGAACCCTCAGCGCAGAGTTCAGCCACGTCGTCACGGGTGACAGGATTTCCCTCTTTAGGCTGCGTCATGTGTTCTTGTAGGGACGCCACACGTTTGTTTGTCCCTGGCTGTCACTGGGCCCTTGTCTCGCTGCCACCTCTTGGCTGTTGGGAAGAAGGAACACGGGTGTGCAAAGAGCTCCCTGAGGTCTGGCTTTGGATCGTCTTGGGTGTATATCCGGGAGTGGATCGTGTGGTGATCCTGTGCTTAATTCTCTTGTTTTTTTAATTGGAAACAATTTTTGTTTTAATCTTTAGTTTTGAGAGAGACAGAGAGAGAGGGAAGGAGACACAGGATCCGAAGCAGGCTCTCGGCTCTGAGCTGTCAGCACAGAGCCTGATGCAGGGCTTGAACTCATGAACCATGAGATCATGACCTGAGCCGAAATCAGATGCTTAATGGAGTGAGCCACCCAGGCACCTCCCCCTTTAAAAAATGTTTTTACATTTATTTATTTTGAGAGAGCAAGAGAGCACAAGTGGGAGAGGGAGGGGCAGAGGGAAGGAGAGACAGAATCCCAAGCAGGTCTCACACCATCAGTGCAGAGCCCGGTGTGGGACTTGAACCCATGAGCTGTGAGATCATGACCTGAGTTGGGATCAAGAGTTGGACGCTTAACCGACCGAGCCACCCAGGAGCCTCCTGTGTTTAATTTTCTGAGGAACCTCCATACTGTTTTCTATAATGGCTGCTCTTGGCACCTTTCCGACATCATTAAGACTTCTGTTGAGGGGCGCCTGGGTGGCTCAGCTAGTTAAGTGCCTGACTCTTGATCTTGGCTCAGGTCATGATCCAGGGTCAAGAGATCGAACCCTCCGTGCTGAGCATGAAGCCTGCTTGGGGCTCTCTGTCTCCCTCCCCACCCCCACTCTCATGCTCTCTTTTTCAAAAAAAAAAGAAAAAAAAAGGACTTCTATTGACTCTTTCTTATCGCTGGGAAGGGGAGGGGACAGTCGTGTGATGATGTTTTATGGGAGACATTGAGACATGTAATACTAAGTAGCTGGCTCAGAGCCCCCTGGACCGTTAGTGAGGGATTCCGTAAGAATCTACAAAAGATCTACAATCTTTTCCTCTTGACTTCTTTTAAAATAAAGTTTAAAAAATATTCTAATTTATGTACTAAGCAGGATCTGGAAGAAGTTAGCATAAAATATTTGAAATAAACGAGGGGTTTTCTTAGTAAGGACATAATGTGGTGAGTCTCCTAATTAATTAGGTCTTTGGTAAATCTGGATTTTTGTAAGAACTAACATTGAATTGTTGTGCTATTGGTAGGTTTTGAGGTGTTTCACAGAGTGAATTTTCCAGGTGACTGCGTTTTTCTCCTTTGAGTAATAAGGCTTTATTTACCCATTTTATTTAATTTTTAAAGTTTATTTTGAGAGAAAGAGCGTGCACATGGGGGAGGGGCAGAGAGAGAGGGAGAGAGAGTCCCAAGCAGGCGCTTCACTGTCAGCATAGAGCCCAGTGCAAGGCTCGAACTCACCCACCATCACGACCTGAGCTGAAATCAAGAGTCAAAGGCGTAACGGACGGAGCCCCCAGGGGCCCCTCGCTCACCCACCGTGGAGGGGCTTCCACGGGGACTGAATGGCCCTGGACTCACGGCGTCCGGCTTCGAGGCGGTGCCGTCCCGGCGTGTGGGCTGGTCGGGCCCGCCCCCTGGGAAGGGAGCCGGGGCGCCGGTCCCCTGCTGTCGCCTGCCCGGGTCCTGTGTCTCGCTGCCAGCTCTCAGTGCCTGTGGACACCAGTGCCCTTGCCTCTAGCGGCCCCCGGCCTGCCCCACAAGTCGTTGCCTGTTGTCGGCAGTGGTGTTCCAAGTCAGACACTTGCGCTTTGTCCGGGGTTTCAGCGCCTGAAACGGGGGTGGATGAGGTCTGGGAGCTGTGCGGCCGGGGGCCAGCCTCGTGCCCTGCCCGGGTCTGTTTCGGCCGCTGTCCGGGGGAGGGGATGCTAGCACGACCCCCAGGAACGGGGGAGGGCTGCACGAGCGAGCACAGGTGCGTGTGTCCCCGGCACGCCTTGCCACGGGGCACGTGCGTGGCTCTCCGCTGAGTCGTGCCTGTGCAGTCCCCGCGTGGCTTTCACAGTCCCGGCGTCCGGTTCCTCCCGAGGCTTCTCGGAGCGCGTCTTCCAGGGCCGGGACCCGGGCTTCCCACGGATTTAAAGCCCACGGCCGGTTCTGACGCACAGTGTTGGATACGAGGCACAGAGCCGGGTCTCGTGCGGTCTTCGGGCCGCTCCCAGAACCTCACTCCGGCCTCAGCCCGGATGCAGCGTGGGCCGTGCGTGGCGCCTCGGGGAGGCTGTACCAGGCCCGGGGCTCTCCCTTCCTCTTTACTATTATTACTTTTTAATGTTTGTTTATTTTTGAGAGAGAGAGAGAGTGTGCGTGAGCAGGGGAGGGTAGAGAGAGAGGGAGACAGATCCGAAGCAGGCTCCAGGCTCTGAGCTGTCAGCACAGAACCTGACACGGGGCTCGAGCCCACGAACCGTGAGATCATCACCTGAGCAGAAGCCGGAAGCCGGACGCTCAACCAACTGAGCCCCCCAGAGCCGTGTCTGTTTCACACTTCTCCCTCCGCACCCCCCTCCGTCCCCCCACCCTCTCCTGCCCACCCCCTCCCGATAAATATGTGAGCCCTTTCTTGTGTTTGCAGGAGAAATAAGTGCCCCCAAGCCAGGGATCATATTTAGTTTATAAATAGGGTACCATTGTTTTTTAGTTTGTTTATTTATTAGAGAGAGAGAGGGAGAGCTCATTTGTGGCAAAGAAAGGAAAGAATCCCAAGCAGGCTCTGCACCATCAGTGTGAGCCCAACGCAGGGCTTGATCTCATGAGCCGTGAGATCATGACCTGAGCTGAAACCAAGAATTGGATGCTCACCCAACTGAGCCACCTGGGTGCCCCAGTGGGGTACCTCCTTTTCTTTTTTAATTTTTAATATTTATTTATTTTTGAGAGACAGAGCATGAGCAGGGGAGGGGCAGAGAAGGAGACACAGTCTGAAGCAGCTCCAGGCTCTGAGCTGACAGCACAGAGCCGACGCGGGGCTTGAATTTATGAGGTGTGAGATCATAATTTGAACCAAAGTCAGACGCCCAACTGACTGAGCCCCGAGGCGCCCCGGTGGGTCTGGATCGGCTGCTTATTGGCTTGGGCACCTGACGATAACCGTGTTTCATTCTCCGCGTGTTTTGCTGATTTGCTCCTCCCTCCCCGCTGCGTGCGGCTGCCTCGTGTGGGGCAGAGTTCCGCCTGGAGCTTGCTCCGGGGTTCCCAGCTGAGCCCGTCTCTCCCATGGGTCACCCCTGAGAGGCCAGGAGCTGCCGCCGGAGGCAGACGCGCGCCGGTCCCCTGGTGCTCCAGGGAGCGCGTGCCTGTGCGCCGTCCCCGTTGGAGCCCTGACGGCAGCTGTCCGTGCCCCACGCTTTGTCTTCCAACAGTGGGTTTCAGGTTGCTGTGTATTTTTATAGGATCAGGAATGGTCTGGGGAGGGGGGTTGGGAATACGGGCCAGGCAATCCCAAGGCTACCGAGGGAGGAGCCAGAAGAGCCAGGCCTGGGCACAGAGAACCTTACGGACTGTGTGAGCACGGGGCGGGGTGGGGGTGAGGGGGCGCGGGGGCCGCTGTGGAGGCCTGCGAGCACTCCATCCTGTCCCGTCATCGCCGTCTGACTGGTGGAAATTTGTGTCTCGCCGTGGTAACGGACGTGGTTTCCATAGTGAGCTTGGTCATGTTGGTGTCCTCGGCTGTTTATTTTTGAGAGAGAGAGAGAGCACGAGCCGGTGGGGGGGCGGTCAGAGAGAGAGGGAGACACAGAATCTGAAGCAGCTCCAGGCTCCGAGCTGTCAGCACAGAGCCCGATGCGGGGCTTAAACCCACGAACTGTGAGATCATGACCTGAGCCGAAGTTGGACGCTTAACCGACTTAGCCCCCCAGGCGCCCCTGAAGGGTGACACGTTTCTAGCCCATGTTTAGACGGCGTGAAGTTTCCTCCGTGTCCACAGTCGGAACTTTGCTGTCGAGGCTGTGTCTACCGTGGGTCCCTGTTCTCTCCCCAGGGGAGGGCAGAGAGGAAATCGTGAAGGTGACGTTTGGGGAGCTGCGGCAGCAGGTGGCTTTGTTTGCGGCAGCGATGAGGAAAATGGGTGTGAAACGTGGAGACCGCGTCGTCGGTAAGTGTTTTGGCTTCTCCTTGTGGTTTGGGGGAGAGACTGAGGCGGAGTGAGCGCCTAGGAAGGTTGAGAAACTGTTGGACAGACGGTGGGTTCTGTAGGACTTCGGTGATCCGCGCTTGCTGGGGGACGGATGACCAAGGAAGGTCCTGGCGCACCAAGAGGGCAGGGACACTCCGGCCAGCAGGGACGGCCTGTGCCAAGGCCCGGAGGCTCTAGGGGCGGGCACCTGCGGGGTGATGGGAGCTCGGTGGGCCGGGTGCCCACCCGGGTGGTAGGGCCGTTGGGCGTCTCCAGACGGGACAGGGAGGCGTGGCTCCCGCCTGCCTCCTCCCTGCATCTGGCGCTGGGTTGTGGTTTCCCTCCGAGCACAGTTCAGGTGTGTTCTGAGAGCTCTCCTTTCACCTTGACCCCTGGGGAAGGTGGACAGGCCTGTGCGTGGGCCTGTTCTGCGCCCCGAGGACCTCTGGTTAGTTTGGATGTGGGCAGGCGTGTCCCCGGGGCGCAGGGGGAGGTGAGAGGACAACCGTGGAGCAGGTGGGGCGGCAGGGGTCGGGGCCACGGGGCAGGTGGCCGTGCGAGGAGCCGCCTCTCCCGGTGGGGACCCCGCCAGTGGGACGGGCGCGTGTTTGCTAAGGGGGTGCCCCGGTGTGTAACAAGAGGGCTGTGCCCTGCGTCCCGCCCGCACGCCAGCTGGCCGGGCAGGACGCCGACAGGGAGGGTCGCCCCGCCTCGGCCCCCGTTCACACACTCCTTGAGGGCCCTGCTGTCCCTGCTGTCCGCACGCACCCTGCTTACATTCCCCTGTGGTCCCTACCGCCCATCCGGAGTCTTGGGGACGTCTGTGTGCACGTGTGTCTGTCTGTCCTGCGGCGCCGGAGGACAGGGCTGCGTCCTCTGTGCACGGCCCGTGTGACGGGCGCCTGCGGGTGTGCGTGAAGCCTTGAGACCTGGGTGTGAGTGACCCCTCAGTCTGCCCTGCTCAGGTCTAGAAAACAATTTCAGATAGTTCTTCCCTCCGATGCTTTTCTTTCCTCCGATTTTCATCAGGACGAATCTCTTAGAAGCAACGTTCTCTGAGAGGAGACTCGGGGACCTGAGTGTGCTGGGGAGGGCGTCGCGACCCCACGGGCCGTGCTCTCGTTGGGGGGGGTCCCGACCGTGCAAACTCAGGCTGGTGCCTGGTGAGCGGCCCCCGTGAGGGTCTCAGCCTGGACGAGGGCTTGACCCGAGACGGCTCCAGGCCTGGGGGCCGTGGTTCCCGGAAGAGGGTGGTGGGGAGTGACTCTGAGGAGGGGAGGGTGTGGGCACACGCCTGAGGGGCCGCAGACACTCACCGGGCTGCTCCGGCGGATTTTCTGGTCTGTGACTGTGCCCAGGCCTGGCGCGGAGCCAGGGTGTGCAGCCTCCTGGGGGTGCGCCCCGCCCTGCCTTGGGGACATTGCCGTTTACACGGTAAACTCAGGAGACTGCGGATGCTGGGCGCAGTCCGGCTGAGCCTTGCCCTCTGGGGGCCCTCCCAGCCGGCCCAGAAGCAGAGGCCGTGGCCGGGCTGGTCACATAGGCAGTAAAGCGTCACGGGGGGTGGCGGTGAGGGTGGAGGGCGCTGTGCAGGTGCAGGGCCCCAGTGCCGGGACTGCGGGCACCTCTGGCCGCCCGGGGGCCCTGCTCCCCGTGCCTCGTGTCTGCTCCTTTCCTCCGGGACATTAAGGACCATCTGTTCCCGGAGCCCCTCTCTTGTCCTTCTGCCTCTGGCTTTTCTGGGTCTCTGACTATCCTGCTGGTGGTCTTCGCTCCCCTATCGCCTCTCCTTCCCCTTCCATCTGTCTACCTGTCTGTTCGTCTATCCATCCGTCCACCCCTAGCCAGCTCACCCGTATCGGAGGCCCTTCATATGCAGGGCTTGGTAAAAGGCATTTGGTGAAGCAAAGGACAAGACAGGCCAAGTCCCAGCCTCCTGTGAGAACCAGATATGAAATTGGCAGATATGATTATCAGACACAGGTGACTATTACGGTAAATGTGGTGAGGGAGACATAGACCGTGCTTTGCGGGGACTGGCCAGGGAACGTGAGTTTATCGGGGGGCCTCGGAGAAGGTGTCTCTGAGATAGTCTCATTTGCATTAAGAGTTAAACAATGAGTCTGCAGAGTCAGGAAGACTGGTGTGTGAAAGAGTGTTGAGGCGGAGCTGACAGCCTGCGCAAAGGCCCTGGGGCAGGAGGAGCTTAGAACAACCGGAGAATGGGAGTAGGAGGGGGAGAGGAGGAAGAGGAGGCTGGGGCCGGACCCTGTGGGCCTGTGGGGATCGCTCTGGCTAATATGGGTGGGAGGGGGCGACAGGAAGGACGTGGACAGGCTGGTGGTAGGCGACGGGGCCGTGGGAACGGAAGAGAAGGCAGCTGGGATGGGGGGGTTGGGGGGGCTGACTGGTCGAAGCCAGCTCCTCTCCCCACTCCCGCCCTGCCTCTCGGACCTTTCGGAATCCCACCGCGTCCAACACACCCCGAGCCCAAGGCTTTCTCCCTGTGCCCGATTACAGGTTATTTACCCAACGGTGTGCACGCCGTGGAGGCCATGCTGGCGGCAGCGAGCATCGGCGCGATCTGGAGCTCCACGTCCCCAGACTTCGGCGTGAATGTGAGTTGGGGTCCCCACAGCGAGGCGTCTGTGCGCCCTTGAGGCCCTGGGGGCGCAGCCACTGGCCACAAACATTCCGTGCAATTTCCTGACGTCGTGGGTGGGGGTGTGGGTACAGGACTGGCCGGCCGGCAAGGAGAGGCTGTCGGTGACCCCGGAATGATGGGAGAGAAGGATCCAGAAGGAGTTGAATCGTGGTTTTAAATCTACAAACAAACGAATCTTCCCCTTTTCTGGTGTTACTAACACCCTGTCCCGTGCAGAAGGCAGCGCATGTGGTGCGTGGCACTCGGGGGTCTCGCTGACGTCTGGTCACGTCTGCACTCGGAACCGCAGCAGGCTTTCCGGTGGGTCTCATCCGCAGACCGCCATCTGGGCGTGCTCACGGACGGTCGCCTGCGGCCTCCTTGCGCCTGTGTTCCCCGCCGTGTCTGATCTCCTACTCTGGATCTGTGCTGTGCGGAAAGGGGACGGGGACCTTTGTCTCTATCTCTGTGGAGCCGAGGGGACTGAGCACCCAGGGGCACCCAGCCTCCAGAGGGGCCTGGGCAGGGGCAGGAAGGCGAGCTCAGCCCCCTTGTGGAGAACGAAGCAGAACAGGACTCACCCGGGGCCTCCACCCCCCAGCCAGGGGCCCTTCCTGGTCGCAGAGCCTTGGAGACGTGGGTCCCTCAGGAGCCGCCAGGGCGGACCCCAGGTAGAGGACACGGTGGCATCCGTGACCCCGACCGCTCTCCCTGGCGTCAGGTGCTTTGCTCCTGGCCTGGTCCCTGCTCCGGGCACCTGCCCGCACAGCCCAGTGCTGAGGCCCCTCCTGAGGCTGCTGGGCGAGCGGTTTACCCACTGCGCGAAGCAGGGACAGTCGGACAAGACGGCTGTGAGGGGAACACAGGAGGCGGGCCCGTGAGGCATGGCTGGCGCACGTCACCTCCAGGTTCTGCCTCCGGCGACATGGGCCCTGTGGTCAGGCTGTGTCCGCTGCAGGGTAGGGTTTTGGTCACAGGCCTTGAGGCTTCTCTTCTGGCAGAGGTGGTCCAGGTCGGTGTCCCCTGCCCCACACCGGGCGGAGGAGGAGCCTGGAGTGGCGAGGTGACAGCTGGGGCTGCGGTGGGCACCGGGCTCTGCTGGCTTCGGGGAGCGGGTGGCCGCCTGGACCTCCCTGCTCGGCGGTGGTTTTCCTCCGGGGCGTCCCTGCGCCTGTGCCCGGTTGCCCCGCCGAGGACCAGGTGGGCCGGCTGGGCCGGAAGTCTCCTGCGGCTCCGGTGCCCCGGCCCTCGGCGGGGCTGAGAGCTGCCCGGGCAGCGGCTCCTCGCGGGAGGCTCCCCAGGCCTGTTCCCGCAGGAGGCAGGGTGGCCTGGCAGTTCCTGCCCGGGGCCGTGTGCTCCGTGCGCCCTGTGGGGAGCTGCTCGGGGCTGGGGCTGTGCTGGGGGTGTCCCCTGGTCACCCCACGTTAGCCTGTATCAGCGAGGTGGGTGTTTCTGAGGGACACTGAGGCTTTGAGCCCACGAGGATGCTGGGCGAGCCGGGTGCGGCCCGGGGCTGTGGTCGCCGCCTTCTGGGGCTGGAACGAAGCCCCTGCCTGGAGACCTCGCGGAGAGCAGGGCTTCTGATGGCACTGAGTCGCGCGTTGTGCCCCCCAGGTACGCGGGGGACAGAGGCCAGTGTCCAGCCACTTCCCACCCGGCTCTCCCCATGCCCCCCACCGCCTTCAGCACTCAGCTTCTGGGAGTCCTCTCGGCCTCGTGGCCTGAGTCCTGGGGAGGGGGGTGGTGGGGAGCAAGGGCCGGACGTCTTCCCACCACCACGCTCCTCTCTGCCCCAAGTCATGGGAAGCCATCCTCTGTCCGTCCTGCCCGGGGCAGGTGTGATCGGGCGTGACCCCCCGTGGCTGCCGCGTGCCCTCCTTCCACCTGTCCCTGCCCTCGGCCTGGAGCCAGCACGTTTGGGCCTGGGAGCCTTGCCCACTGGGGCCTGGGGAGGGGCGCTGTTTTCTCCGTCCCCGGCCTTCTGGCCTCGCTGGGACCTCCAAGTCCTGCATTTTTTGGCATTTTGGTTTTTCCTCTGTTTCACTGTTCACCTCGGAATTGGTGGCTTTCTCACAGACGTTCGGGGAGTCCGGGCCCGGGTGCCCGCACGTCTGAGAGTGGCGCCTGCGCCCTCACGGAGCGTGCTCGGGGTGCTGTGCGCCCACAGGTGGACAGGGCACTGCTCTCGCCCCGGCATCCGCGTCACTCCAGGCGGCTGGCTCCAGCACCTCGTTGGTCGCTGAGCCCCGTACGTGGGGTGGACGCACGGTCACAGGTGTGCGTGTCCCCTCACGTGGAGGCAGCTGTGGAGCGAGTGGCTCTCCTGGGCCGGGCCGGCTGCTGGTTCGGATGCTCGGAGATCCTGACCTGTGCTCGGCCAGCCAGGGCGCCTTCCGCCCGGGCCCAGACCCCTGACTCAGAGGCACCGTGGTCTCCGCTGTCTGTTGGCTGTCACTGTGGCCGGGAGCTCTGTGACAGGTGGGCCCCAGGTCCCTGGAGGGCTGGGTCCTTTCGTCCTGAGTGTTGGCGCTTTGCGCAGGGGAGAGCACCAGAAGTGCTGCGTGTCACGGAGACGTGTCTGCCGCCATGCGGGGTGCCCCCAGCCTGACCCGGGCAGCCCTCCCCGATCTGAGGTTCTCACGCAGCCCTCCCCTGCCCAGGAGTCTCCCCAAGTGCCCTCTTCCCCGGGAACAGCCTCTCCCCTGCAGCCACGCCCCGTGTCCCCCTTCCGCCCATGGCTCCAGCCCGGCTGCCCCCTTCCTGCTCCTGCTTCAGTCTGCCCGGGATCCAGCCCCGTGTCCGGCCGCCCTCTGGTCCCTGTCACTCGGGCTAGGGCCCTTCCCGGCGGAGGCCGCAGCACGGTTAAGAGCGCCTGCCTGCACCCCAGCTCGGCCACTGGCTGCTGCTATCTTTGGCCTCGTTACTTAGCCTGCGCGCACTGCCTCAGGGGTGTGGAGCACGGCACTGCCCGCTCCTGGGCGGCCCGGGGCGCCGGGCACAGCGGGGGCTCAGTGCCTGCTGGGGTGTCTACGGCAGAGCCCTCCTTCCCAGACAAACCAGCAACTCTCAGCCACCTTAGCATCCTGAGCTCGAAGGGGCGCCTGGGGGGCTCAGTCAGTTGAGCGTTCAACCTCAGCTCGGGTCACAAACTCAGGGCTTGTGAGTTAGAGCCCTGCATCAGGCTCTGTGCTGACAGCTCGAAGCCCGGAACCTGCTTGGGATTCTGTCTTCCTCTCTCTCTGCACTCCCCTGCTTGTGCTCTTGCTCTCTCTCTCTCTTAAAAAAAGAAAAAAACAAAACCAAACATTAAATAACATTAAGAAAAAGAATCCTGAGGTTTAAGACCCCCCTGTGTTCTGCTGTGTTGGGTGTGTGCGTCACCACCCTGCCGTTCGTGACCCTCACGGCTTTCCTGCTGATTCTCGGAGACGCTCTGCCGAGCGGTAGCTGACCGCGAACCTTCTCTCACGTGTCCCGGAGCGGCCACAGTCAAGGCTCCTGCCGCGAAGGGGGGGACCGTGCTGGCCCTCACCCGCGGGCTCCCCGTGTCACACACTAGCTTAGCCGTGCCAGCGCACGTCCGTGAGCCTATGCGGACACTGTCCCAGAGGTGCAGTCGGGTTTGCTCCGCTTTCCGTGTTGGCCACGGGTTGGGGGGCCACACGCTGCTGCCGCCCCTCGAGGCGGCCCCTTGGCTGGAGAAGGTTTTCGCTTCTGGCGTGACTGGCGGCGATGACCTTCCTCCCCGCAGGGTGTTCTGGACCGCTTCTCTCAAATCCAGCCCAAGCTCATCTTCTCCGTGGATGCAGTCACGTACAACGGCAAGGAGTTCGGCCACCTGGACAAGCTGCTGCAGGTGGTGAGAGGTGCGTGGCTGTCCCTTCCAGCGGCGCGCCCCTCGCTTGTGCGACGCGTGGGGGACCCACAGCCGCTCCGTGTGTGGTTCAGTGAGCCCCCCCCCCCCGCCTCCTCCAGGACTCCCAGACTTGGAAAAGGTGGTGCTGATTCCGTACCTCGCCCCGCGAGAGAAGATAGACATTGCCAGGATCCCAAATAGGTAAGCCAGCTGCGCGCAGATGGCTGTGTCCATGTGGAGCCCGCAGGGAGCTCCCCCGGAAAGTGGATTCACGACCCCTTCTGCTCGGGGCCTTGCCATTTTAGGGGTGCAGGAGGTTTCAGTTACAGATCACTTCTTGCAGGGCCGCCTGGGGGACTCGGTCGGTTAAGCATCCAACTTTAGCTCAGGTCATGATCTCACAGTTTGTGGGTTCGAGCCCCACGTCAGGCTCAGAGCCTGGAGCCTGTCTTTGGATCAGCCTGGGAGATGGATCTCCATCTCCCGCTCTCTCTGCCCCTCCCCAGCTCATACTCTGTCTCTCAAAAATAAATAAATGTTAAAAAAAAAAATCACTTCTTACAGGGAGCACCTGGAGGGCTCAGCTGGTTAAGCTTCCACTCAGGTCACCGTCTCACGGTTCGTAGGTTCAAGCCCCCCATCGGACTGTGTGCTGACAGCTTAGAACCTGCTTAGGATTCTCTCCCTCTCTCTCTGCTCCTCTCCTCAAAATAACTTTAAAATTAAAAATGAAAGTCACCCTTGTAGATGGGCCCCGAGGCTGCAGAGTGAACCCCCAAGGCCACAGGGTGGCGCAGTGGCGGAGCAGCCCTAGGAGTGCGCTGCCCCTCACCCGCTGTCCCTTTCCAGTGTCGGGTCATGCCCCGCTCCCCGACTGAATGGACATGAACGTGTGCGTGTGCGTGTGTACGCGTGTGCACACAGGGACACGTGTGAACGCAGCCGTCTGCACACCTGGCCGCGCACACACACCTTCCTCTCAGAACCGGCGTCTGTCCTCGGTGCCAGGCGCGTCTCCCTCGGTTTCTCCGACGCTGATGAGCTGGTGCAGCCCACGCGCTGAGAAGCCAACAGTAACGTGAGAGGTTGATTTTGGGACAGGAATTGAGGAGGGGGGTTAGGGTTTGAGCAGAGTTGAATGTGTCTCCAGATCCCCGGGGCTGAACCCCTTTCCTCCTCCCTGACACCGGTGCGGGAGGGTTCCGCCGTCAGGCGTGTTACCTGTGCTGGCGACCTCCCCCGTGCGCCCCGTGCGGGGCTGTGGCCGGAGCCGGGTGGGTGGCCCCTGGGGGGAAGCATCACGCAGGTGCGCAGCGGGGTCCTTGGGTCCTGTGAGGGATGGAGGGGCTTTTCTTGGAGGGAAACGAGGGGCAGAGGATGGGAGAGAGAGAGAGAGGAAGAAGGAGAGAGAGAGAGAGGGAGAGAGAGAATCTCACACAGGCTCCATGTCCAGCACAGAGCCCAGCATAGGGCTTGATCTCATGACCCTGGGATCATGACCGGAACAAAATCAAGAGTCGGACACTCAACTGCCTCAGCCCCCCAGCGCCCCCTGCAGGCAGAAGTGTGGTTGGTGCAGGCTGCTCTCTGGGGGCGCCCGGAGGAATGAGGGGCTGTGACCACACGGGAGAGATGGGCCACGCCTGCAGGGAGGGTGAGCCAGGACCACTGAGCCCAGTCGACACAGCCCTGCTCTTTGAATGGGGGAGGGAGGCCAGGAAGTGCCCAGGGACTGAGAGAGGGGCGTGGGATCTGGGGGCGGTGGCACCCGTGGTGACGCTGAGAGACCGCAGAGGTTGGGGACACCTGCCTGTGTCCAGATTCTGGAGGCCGCAGGGCGTGCTGCCCGCAAGGAGCCCTTGCCCTGCGGGCTGTGGTCTCAGGCGGACTTGGGTCCAGACGTCAGCTGTGTGACCCGCGTGAGGGGTCAGCCGCGGTGTGCCCTGGGCCCCCATCTGTAGAGTGGGGGCAAGAGCCCCTTCTTCACGGGCTTCCTGGGAGCGTCGGGTAAGGGAACGCTGGGCCAGGTGCGCTCAGGTGTCAGCCCTCGGCAGGGGTGTCTGTCCTGATGAGCATGTGACAGGTGACGCCTGGGGATGCAGGGGGTCAGGGGGACTCTGTACCATGGAGCGTCCAGGTCAGAACGTGCAGGTCCTGACGGGCAGGCCGGGGGCTCCGACTTGTCCCTTGTGCTCCGGGAACCCTGTGCACCAGGATGCGTTACAGCCAGACGGCAGAGCCCTGGTCCCATTCCCACTGCAGACACGGCTCCCTGCGCTGTGTCGGGGCGTCCGTTGTAGCTCCCCGCTCTGTGTCGGGGCGCCATAGCCCCCCGCTCTGTGTCGGGGCGCCGTAGCTCCCCGCGCTGTGTCGGGGCGTCGTAGCTCCCCGCTCTGTGTCAGGGCGTCACGCACAGAGGCCGGGAGGAGCGGTGGGAAGCTTGCTGGGCCCGCGGGACTCAGCTTTTATCCTCAGTGTGTTCGTTGTAATTGCTGTGAAGTGACCACGTCCAGCACCACGGTCGCCCCTTCGCTTAGCTTGGTGCCGGGCAGAGAGCCCCCCGCCCCCCAGGATCCCACCTCCCCTGCCACCCGTCTCCCGGTTGCCGGATGCTGCAGAGAAACTAAGAGCATGGACACCCCTTTGGGGTTTTCGTTTTTAGAAGAACAACAAAAGTAATTGCTATTTGCTGTGATTTATCGACTGTTCGGAAGAAAAGGCTTTTCTCTGCGTGTGGCATCCAGTTAGATCCGGCACTTGGGGTAAATGGCGTTGGGATGGGAGGTGGAGGAGGAGGGGGCTTTCAGTGGCTGGAAAGCTCCACGGCGAATAATTTCCACAGCAGAGGACTTTGTTTACCGCTCAGAGTGGAATCATCTGGACGGCTTTCGCACACCCCTGCGCGTCCCCGGCCGAGGCAGCCCGTCTGTCACTCGAGTGTGCGTGCCTTTGTGCTTCAGAGTAATTATCCTCAGCAGCTCGCTGGGGGCTGAGTTTAACCGACTCTCCCCCTTGCCCAAAGGAGAGAAAGTTCCATTTGTCAAAACAGCAGGTCCCCCCGCCCCCAGCTTCTCCCAACGGGCGGGCGGGCCAGGGTCCCCGTCGCCGTGGGTCTCAGGAAGCGAAGGCACATCCCCCTAGACGGCCCTGCAGCTTCGGCGGCTCCGTTTCTGCTCGGAGCGCAGCCCGGGGCCTCCTGCCTGGTGTCTGGCCCCGGGCTCTGGTTCTCCACGTCGGCCTCGGGGGCAGGCTTCTCAGTAGCTGGGCTCACTTTTTTTTTTTTTAAATTTAATCCCAGCTCGCACAGAGCGCAACAGCGATTTCAGAGTAGATTCCAGTGATTCGTCCCCCACAGAAACCCCCGGAGCTCATCCTGACGTGTGTCCTCAATGCCCCTCCCCCATTCAGCCGTCCCTCCTCCCACGACCCCTCCAGCAACCCTCAATTTGTTCTCTGTGCTTAAGAGTTTCTCATGTTTTGCCTCCTCCCTGTTTCTGTGTTATTTTTGCTTATCGTCCCCTATGCTCACCTGGTTTGTATCGCAAAGTCCACGTGTGAGTGAAGTCATGTTTGTCTTTCTCTGACGGACTAACACCCTCCAGACCCATCCACGTGGTGGCCAATGGAGACATTTCGTTCTTCCTACTTGTCAGTCATACTCCACTGTGCATGTGTGCCACGCCTTCTGTATCCCTTCATCCCTCAGCGGACATTTGGGCTCTTTCCGTACTTTGGCTGCTGTTGATAGCGCCGCTCTAAACACGGGGTGCGTGCGCCCCTGGAAATAGCACACCTGTACCTCGGATAAACCCCTGGTGGTGCAGTTGCTGGGTCGTAGGGTGGTTTGAGCTTCATTTTTTTTCTTAAGTTTACTTATTTTGAGAGAGAAAATAGAGAGGGGAGGGGCAGGGGAGGGGCAGGGGGGAGGCAGGGGGGAGGCAGGGGGGATCCCAAGCAGGTTGCCTGTTGTCAGCCTGACGCTGGGCTCGAACCCACGGACTGCGAGATCGTGCCCTGAGCTGAAGTCAGATGCTTAACTGACTGAGCCCCCGAGGTGCCCCGCCTACAAGTGTTTCTGTCTTAGAAACTAGTCTTTGGATCTTGGCTTGACCTTCTGTGGAGAAACTCGGGAATCTGCAGTCTCCTTTCCCTGCTCCTTGCTGCGGGTGGGGGGTGGGGTAGGTGGGGGGTCAGGGGGGTGCGGGGCGCAGGGCGTTGGATTCCCAAGCTCCTTCCCCTGAGTTTGCACACGAACAGGATGTGTAACTGTGAGAGCGCTCAGCAGGTCCTCAGGCGGCCCCGTGAGCTAATTAAGCACCCCGGAATTTTCACTGTCTCAGTTTTCCTTCAGTTAGCGTGAACCCCTCAGCCGGGACGCCTCCAAGCAAGGTTCGTGCTCCCAGGAGGTCCTCCAAGGAAGCAGCAGCGGGCACGGGTGGCCGGGCCCAGCTGGGAGGGCTGGGGACGCGGCCCAGCCTTCCGGAAGGCTCACTGCCGTGCGTGTCTCGCCCCCAGCGTGTTCCTGGACGACTTTCTCGCTGCGGGGAAGGGCGAGCAGGCACCGCAGCTGGAGTTCGAGCAGCTGCCCTTCAGCCACCCGCTGTTCATCATGTTCTCGTCGGGCACGACCGGGGCGCCCAAGTGCATGGTGCACTCCGCCGGGGTACGTCTCTCCGCCGTCCGGCTGCTCTCCTGGGCTCCCGGCTGCGGGAAGCGGGCATCCGGGTCTGCGCCCCGAACCGCCCCCCAGCCAGCCTGCGCCCCCTCCCTGGAGACTCCGGCAGGCGGCCCCTCTTTGAGTTGGGGGGCGGTGTGGAGATCTGGGACTGCGCCCAGGCACCCGGTGCTGCTGTTCCTGGCGCTGCCGTGTGCCCGTCTCCACGGCGACGGGTGTGGAGGCCACAGTGCCTCCGAGGCAGGGGGTGGGCTGGGCGAGCCCCTGAGGTGCAGCTGTGGGGCGGGAGGGCGGGATGCTGGCGGCTCCGACGGGCTGAGGCAGAGCAGGAGAGCAGCTCTGAGCGCACCGCGGGTCCCAAGAGGTGCCGGAGTTGTCGCCTGACCCCGCCGTGCTTGCGCATGCGTGCCTGCGCCGGCCCGCGGTGAAGCAGCTGGCCGTGGCCAGGACAGAGCCCTGGGTTAGGGCCTAACGCCCAGTTAGCGCCGCAGTTGTCGGCTCGGGCGGCCGTGACCGAGGACCGAGGGCCGCTGCTCAGACGGGAGAGAGGCGCTTCCCTCTCACGGTTCCCGGGCCGGAAGCCCGACCACAGGGCCTGGCATGGACCTGAGGCCCGGCGCCTTGGCGTGCAGGCGGCCGCTTCTCCCCGCGTCCTCGTGCGGTCTTCCCTCTGCGCGCGGGGCCCTGGGGCTCGTTCCTGCCCACGGCTCCTCTGTGTGAAGACGCCCGCCCGACTGGGCCAGCGCCGCTGCTGTGGCCCCTCTAACTTCACTTCCCCCGAGGCCCCGTCTCCAGACGTAGTCACGCTCCGGGGTCCTGGGCCTCAGGGCCTCAACCTGTGACTCTGGGGACACACAGCTCGGCCCACAGCACGTACTTCTCATTTCCTGTTTGTTCCATCAAAAGTCCGGCCTGTTAAAGCCCTAAAGTGATGCTCTCCCACCGAGCACCAGAGTTTTTCCGTATACATTAGTGACTTCAACCTTTCATGCTTGAAATGATGCCAAGCTGTGGACAGGTGCAGGGGTGAGGAGAGAGGAGGCACAGGGGTGAGGAGGGAGCGGGCGCAGGGGTGAGGAGAGAGCAGGCGTGCGAGTGAGGAGGGAGCAGGTGCAGGGGTGAGGAGAGAGCAGGCACAGGGGTGAGGAGGGAGCGGGCGAAGGGGTGAGGAGGGAGTGGGTGTGGGGATTAGGAGGGAGCAGGTGCAGGGATAAGGAGAGCAAATGCAGGGGTGAGAGGAGAGCAGGTGCAGGGGTGAGGAGGGAGCGGGCGCAGGGGTGAGGAGGGAGTGGGGGGGCAGGGATAAGGAGAGCAAATGCAGGGGTGAGGAGGGAGCAGGTGCAGGGGTGAGGAGAGCAAGGACGTCATTCCTCTTTAGCTCTCGCTGACCCCGTGGAGAATAACTTGGGGAGCCTGCCCCTCACCCTGAGTACCTCAGCGCACCTCCCCAGGGCGAGAATGTTCTCTCACAAAACCCTCGTACGTCCGTGACGTTCAGGAAAGTCCGCGTTGATGTGATGCCGTCACCTAACGTGCAGCCCACGTTCGACGCCTGCACTGTGCCCGTGACCTCCTTGGCGGCCGCCTGGTGCCGCGCCTGGTGCCCTCCCCCCCTTCACCTTTCACGTGTTTTGTGCCACCTGAGGGGAGAATCGGGCCCCAGCGAACACATGTGGGTTCCAAACAGTCCAGGCTCGAAGCAGGTGAACGTATAGGCCTAAATTAATTGCCAATATTGTTTTATTTTTGTAAATGAATTCTTTTTAATGTTTATTATTTTTTTTGAAAGAGAGACAGCATAAGCGGGGACAGGCAGAGAGAGAGGGAGACACAGACTCCAAAGCAGCTCCAGGCTCTGAGCTGTCAGCACAGAGCCTGACATGGGGCTCGAACTCACAAAGATCATGACTTGAGCTGAAGTTGGATGCTTAATCAACTGAGCCACCTAGGCCAGCCACCCCAATTTTATTGTTTTATTTTATTTTATTTATTTAGTTTTTAAAATGATTTACTTATTTTTGAGAGAGAGACAGCATGAGCAGAGGAGGGTCAGAGAGACAGGGAGACACAGAATCTGAAGACAGGCTCCAGGCTCTGAGCTGTCAGCAGAGAGCCTGACGCGGGGGTCGAACCCATGAACCGTGAGATCATGACCTGAGCCGTAGCCGGACACTCAACTGACTGAGCCACCCAGGCGCCCCCCCAATTTTACTTTTAAAGTTTATTTATTTTGAGAGAGAGAGAGCGAGTGAGCGAGCGAGAGCACAGAGACAGAGAAGGAGAGAACCCCAAGCAGGCTCCACACCATCAGCATAGAGCTCGATGCGGGGCTTGAACCCATGAACCGTGAGATCATGACCTGAGCTGAAATAAAGAGTCAGATGCTCAACTGACTGAGCCACCCCGGCACCCCAAATGCCTATTTTAAGTAAACGGGAGGCGGACTTGCCATGGGCTGCCGCCGTCAGGGAGCCCCTGGCCCGGTCTGTGGATCTGCTGCGGGGATGTTTTGTGCTGGCTGAGGGAGGGCCCATGGTGACTGCTGTCCCCTAGCACGTGCCCCCCACTCTGAGGGAGAACAGTGTGTCATGCAACTTTGCACAGACGCTCCTGACCCCAGGGTGGGGGGCTGTCCACGACCCCCGTGATGCGGCTTGAGTAAGCCCCCGGAGACCGGCTCCAGGAGTCTGCAGTGGCCTTGGGGACTCAGAAAGGGCCTGTCCGCCCCCTCTCTCAACCGAAGCCTTTGTGCTTCGGGCTGCCTGGCCCCCGGGAGGCAGAGGTCCCTCTGCTCCTCAAGGGCCTGGCGATGGGCACAGATCCGGACGTGCTCTGAAATGTGAGCTCTGGTCCTGACCTGGAGGGTGTGCCGGCAGGAGGGTTTCCGCTGAGCTTGGAATGGGATCGTCTCCCTCCTGGCTCAGTTTTACTTCCCTTGGACACAGAGGGCCAGTCGTTAAGGCCGCTTGTGATCGTGGGTCCTTGCTCCCACCCCAATAGTCCCTGCACGACGGGGGCCCATTGACGTCAGCAGGTGCTCCTGCTTGGGGACCAGACTGATGGGCGGGGCCGGCCCTCTTCAGGGGCCTCCGAGGGCCAGCGCCTCCTGTAGCTTCAGGATCGTGTGTTAGGTCTGTGCAGACCGGGAGCACTGAGGCCGGGAGAGAGCGAGTGGCCGGTGCTCCCCTCCCCTCGGCTCGTGGCAGGACAGGCAGACCAAGTTTGGAGCAAGGCGGGGGGGGGGGGGCAGTAGCGTACGCTGAGAGACGCCAGGAAGCTCTCCTGCACTGAGAAAGAGCTCCAGGGCCCGTTCCGTGGAAAAAGCAAAGGGCGGCCAACGTGTCCGAGTAAGAAAACCAACATAAAGGACGATACGCTTCTAGGCCAGAGGGGACCAGGAAGTAGACACGGGGAGCCAGTGTCCTGGGGCACGTCCCCCACTCCCCCCGTTACGCGTTCACATAGAGAAATAACGGACCGTGCGTGGAGGTTGGGAGGTCTGACTGGGCCTTTGAGCCGGAAGTGGGGTCTCGTTCTCCTGGCCAAGGGTCGTGTGGGCTCTGGGCAGAGCCTCTCCGAGCGTCCCTGCCAGTGCCGCCTGTGCCCCGCGCCCCTTTCCGGAGCTGCACGTCGTCAAACTGAGCTCCTCTTCTTTCTGCTGGTGTCTTTGGCTTTGCCTCTCCACTCTTCTCGGCCTGGGGTTGGGGTCCCACGGTGCTCCCCATTCCTCGGCACCCGGAGCTCTCAGGCCTCTGGCGGTCTGCTCCCTCCGGGCAACGGGCGGGAGACCGGCTTCTCCCCAGGGCTCTGCATCTGTGCCCTCTGGCCTCTGCGCCAGGGCGCCGGCTCACGCCTGTGTCCCGCCTCCCCAGGGCACCCTCATCCAGCACCTGAAGGAACACATTCTCCACGGCAACGTGGGCAGCACCGACGTCTTCCTGTATTACACCACGGTGAGTGAGCCCGGGCCCCGGGGCGGGTGTGCAGACGGCATGGTGAGTGTGCCCGGGCCCCGGGGCGGGTGTGCAGACGCCACGGTGAGTGTGCCCGGGCCGCCGGGGCAGATGTGCAGACGGCATGGTGAGTGTGCCTGGGCCTCCGGGGCGGGTGTGCAGACAGCATGGTGAGTGTGCCCGGGCCCCGGAGCGGGTGTGCGTCGGGTGTGTGCCCTCTGCGTCTCTCCTATCACTCACTTTGGTTGGTTGCTTCCAGGCAGGTGCGATTCAGTCACGGGTTCTAGCCGGGGCCTCTCGTACGGGAGCTTGGTGGCGCCAGGGTCAGTGTCCGGGAAGGCGCTGTCCCGAGGGAAGCAGAGGTCAGAGGGACATGGGGTCTTGAGCCAAGGGACGGGCGTGACCTTTGGAAGCTGGAAGACGCAGAGAAAGAGATTCTCCCCCAGGGCTTCCAGAAGGAATGTGTGTGCAGGTGGCTCTCCCACCTGCTGTGACAGTGGGGGGTCCAGGTGTGGAGGCCAGGTCGGGCCTGAGCGGGCCACCCTGGGGACCAGAGCTGCCTCCCAGCACAGGACCTGGCCCAGAGGCCCCTGTCCCTGCGCCGGGAGGGGGCATGGGGCCCAGGCAGCCACCACGCCAAACCCAGGCACTGGCTGCTGCCTGCACGGAAGTCCTTTTCTGCCCAAGTCCTTGCCGGTGTGTTTTGTGGCCAAGCCCAGGTCCCCAGAAGCTGGCCAGGTAGATGCCGGCCGCCTGTGTTGCCTTGTGGCGTTGGCGCCAGAATTCTGTAAAGGCCACGGCCCCTAAGGAACAGGGCTCAGGTGCCAAGGAAAAGCAGACAGGGCATCACCAAGCAAAGCACGGGTTCGGGTGGCTGGAGATGCCCCCGTGCTGGTTGAACTGTGAGAGGCGAACAGGGATGAGGGAAAGGACGTGTTTGATCCCACGGAAGGGGCGCTCGAGGTGGGCTTTTCTCAGCCTGCCAAGACCAGGGGGCGTCGGACAGATTTGGCTCCATTTCCCAGATGATGGTTCTGTGCTGGGCTCTTAACCAGAGGGCCGGAGGCAGGTTCCTGGCTCGAGAGATGGATGCCCAGGGCTCTGGCTGTGCCCCTGGGACGGGGCCTGCACTCCACGCAGTCACGGGGCGGGAGCCTGGGAGCCTGGGAGCCGGGGTAGGCGGCCGTGCGCGGGCTGCCTCCGTGCTCAGGGCGTCCGGCTGCAAGTCAGGGGCTTGGGCCAAATGATTTGGGTCTCCGGGGGGGGTCGTGCGGGGATTTATTCCAGACCCTGCTCACCCCGTCCCCACAGGCAGGCCAGTGGTGCCGGGCACTGCCAGGCTCCGGGCCCTTTGTACACGGAAGCTCTGCCCAGCGGCGTGGGTGGAGCGTCGTGTTTGAATTGCAGGAAGACCCTGCGGCTCCCACAGTCCCGTGCCTCCCCGCACGGACCCCGTGCCTCCCCGGGACACGTGGTTTAAATTGACGGGTTCGTAGTGAGGGGAGCTGCCCGGAACAGCGCAGACCTGGAGTGGTTCTCCCAGGGGCCTTCACCGTCCCCGGAAGCATCCTGCCCACGAGGGACAGGCAGTGGGCTTTCCCGCAGAGCCCGGCCTCGCCTGTCACTTACTGACCCACTTTAGCGGCTTCCTGGGACAGTGAGGGGCCGGGCCGCGTGCTCCGCCAGCCCAGGTTCTGGACACGGACGAGCTAGGGATGTAAAGCCGTGTTAAAAGGCAGCTCAAGTACCTTGAGATTTTTGTGCGGCCGGGGTGGTGCCACGGGGAAGGACAGGCGGTTCCGGGGTGACTGGGCTCCAGACCCCAGGGCCTTGCCGAGGCCGTGTGCCAGTCCTGTCCCCCGTGCCCGTCTCTGGGCTTCTCTGCCAGGTGTACCGGAGGGCTGCTCGGGGTGCCTTGTGGCCCCTGGTCCCCCTGAGGGATCTGCCGTGTGCTAGCTCCGGGGGTGCACACGGCCCCCCCCGGGTGTGGACGGGGTCACACCGTGTGCCCTCTGCTGGTGCACACGCCCCCCCCCCCCCCCGGGTGTGGACAAGGTCACACCATGTGCCCTCCGCTGGTGCACACAGCCCCCCCCAGGTGTGGACGGGGTCACACTGTGCTCCCTCCGCTGGTGCACACGGCCCCCCCGGGTATGGACGGGGTTACACTGTGTGCCCTCTGCTGGCCCGTCTCACACTTAAGCTCGTCTCAGACTCCTTCGGCATCCACACAGCCCTCCTTCCTGTCTGTGGCCGCAGCAGGCGGCCGCCCGAGTGCCAACGTCAGATGTGGGTTCACGGACTCGGGGTGTGGTGTTCCGTAGGAGTTGTGCACATGTGGGAGTACGTTTGCGTTGGTGGGTGTCTCTTTGCTGCCCGTCTCCCATCATCGCCACGAAGGCTGTGGGGCCCGTTCTCGACCCCGCGTACACGCGCGTGTGTGTAGATCTGGCCCGAGCGCTCGGCTCTCGGCGGGGATTCCCTGGGCGCAGCCTTGAGCACCTGAAGGGGGCAGATCTCACCAGCGGTTGGCTCAGCTCCTGGAGGTTTGCTGGGGACGTGGGAAGTCAAACGTAGAGGTGTGGGCGGCGGGCCGGGCGCCCGTTGACGCTGCGCGCTCTCTTGCAGGTCGGCTGGATGATGTGGAACTGGTTGGTGTCCGCTCTGGCCACGGGGGCGGCCCTGGTCCTCTACGACGGCTCCCCCTTGGTGCCCACGCCCAACGTGCTCTGGGACCTGGTGGACCGGCTCGGGTAGGTGCCCGGGCCCCCGCGCCGCCCGCTGTAGAGGAGGCGCCTTCTTCGGGGTGCTTGGTGCCCCTCGGGGGTGAGGGGGCCCTGGAGGGGAAGTGGCCAAAAAGGGTGGGAAGGGGCAGGAAGTCCAGACAGGAGCCCACCCAGGAGATGGGAGTCTGCGCGTAGAGCTGGGGGCCCCCAGGACCGGGAGGGGCTCTGAGACATCAGGGTGTCAGGAGGGGGAGTGTGGTCCTGTTTCTAGAACTCTGGAGTAAGAACTGGCGGTAAAGCTCAGGGGAAGGGAGACAGGGCCGTGGGGCCAGCGAGCGCTCTGTCTGACGCAGGGCTCCTTCAGCTCAAGGCTGAGGCAGAGTGTGACATGGGAGGCTTGGGGGACATGTCCAGAGGGCAGGCGCAGAGCCCAGCACCGGGCGTTCTCAGGGTCTGGGCTTCCCACCGCCCACCTTCTGGGCCTGATGGTGCGAGGAGAGTCCCTGCCCTTGTCAGCTGCCCCTCGGCGCTGGCCTGCTGTCCCCTGGGTCGCCTCGAGCCCGTCACAAGATTGCGCCAAGATGCTCTCGCAGATGCCGTGTTAGGGGTCTGTCCTCCGTGCGGCCCTGCTGGCGCTCGTCCCTTGGTCGGGTGACAAGCAGGAATCCTGAGGAGCAGAGCAGAGCACGGCCAAGGACGTGGGGGCCCCTCTCCTAGTGCCCTCCTCATCGTCACCGTGAGAAACGGCCAGGAGACCGTGCGGGGTGCGGTCTCTGCTAACGAATCAGTCATGACGGCCAGGGTTTCCTCAGCACTGCGCTCCGGGGCCACCGTCGGCCTAAGGATCGTGGTTACGGAACGGCTCGCTTTACGTCTGCACCTGTTCGCGGTGGGGAACCGGAAGGGGCCACTGACGTTTTTACGCGCTCGGCCATGAATATTTCAGATAGACCTTTGCCTGGCCTGGGAAATATTCAAATCCTGACATTTGGCTCACGATATTGGTAAAGGAGGTTATTTCCTAATGAGACTGTTTTCCAACGAAAGGTTAATCGAATTCCTGGGAACGTAGGTAGATTTAAGAGCTTTACCCTTAACACCTGTGAGCCAGGCTCTAGGTGGGGACTCATTCTGGTGTGTGTGTGTGTGTGTGTGTGTGTGTGTGTGTGTGTGTGAGAGAGAGAGAGAAAGAGACAGGAGGAGGGACAGAAAATGTGCATCACTGGGGCTCGGTGCTAAAGAATTTGAAGGATGAAGAGCCCTAGGAAACCCAGCTCCATGTGTGACTGTGTACATGCACATGCGTGCAAGGCACGAGTGTGCCAGGCTGTGGGGGTGTGCACTGTGCACAAGTGTGAGCTACTGTGGAAGTGTGTGAGCAAGAGCGCACATGTGGCTCTGCCTGCGTGTGGGTGTGTGCGCTCGTCGGCGTGTGAGTGAGCGCGCACGTGCACGTCTGAGCACTCACAGGTCTGTGGTCTGGGCCGACACGGTAGGCATGTCCTGGGCCCCCGTTGGCTCGTGCCCCAGACGCTGCCAGAGACGTGGCCTTGACTGTCAGCAGGGCCGCCCCCGGCGGGCTGGGAGAGCTCACCGCCAGGTTCATGGAGGCTGGTGTGGCCCTGGCAGGAGCCCAGGGGAGGGTGCTTGCCAGGACCTCAGCCTCCGACGCCTGCTCCGACTGCCGGCCGCGATGGGAAGGGGGCGCGGGCCAGGTGAGGCGGGGCGCCCTCATCCACGCTTTGCCCGCCTGCTGGAGATTAAGTTTTTTTTTTTTAATTTATTTTTGAGAGACAGAGAGAGACAGTATGAGCGGGGGAGGGTCAGAGAGAGAGGGAGACACAGAATCTAACGACAGGCTCCAGGCTCTGAGCTGTCAGCACAGAGCCTGACGCGGGTCTCGAACCCACGAGCTGTGAGATCATGACCTGAGCCGGAGCCGGACGCTCAGCCGACTGAGCCCCCCAGGCGTGCAGCCGCCCCCCACCCCCCCACTGGTCTGCTGAAAATTAAAGTTTGAGTTACACGTGGTCACGTCAAATCCTGTCAGTTTGCGGGATGAGCTGTGGCCCTTCCGAGCGGGCGGACAGCAGGGACCTTGTAGGGCCATTTCAGGGCCTCTGGTTCTTAAATAGCGTCAGTAGACAGAGGAACGAAGTCCTTGTGGATTAATAACGTGTCAGCACACAGACTCGCGACCACGGGTGATATCGGAGCGATTGTTGTGTAGCCACAGACCAGATTCTTTCAAAGGACGAGTTGTCTTGATCATTTCAGGTGTGTTTCTGGGCTCCGGGAGTCCGGCGCGGGGAATACTCGGGTCAGCGTTGGGGCCACAGCTCCAGAGTCTTCTGTCCAGGCTCTGCCAGTCCCTGGGCCGGCATCGAAGCCCCCGAATCACCCCATGTCGCGTGTCCCTGAGTACAGGAGGCCCGGGTGGGGGGGGGGTGCCGGGCTCACGCGCTCACCTCGCAAAGCAGACTTGCTGGGCGACCTCGTGGCAGTGCCACTTGCGCCCCCTGCGCGCATCTGGGGGTGTGCTCTGTGCCGCGGCCCCTGCCGGCCCCGGGGTGCGCCCAGCAGTGGTGGCGGTGCACAGGTCCCTGTCCTCGGGAGGCTGGCCCCCACGGGGGGGGGGGGAAGCAGAGAGAAAGGAGGGCCGTCGGTGCCCTGGGGTCAGGAGGCCCTGGAGGCAGGGGCACTGGGGCCGGGACCTCCAGCCTGGGGAGGGGACACGATGCCTGTTCAGGCAGGGGGGGTACGGGAGCCTGGGCCCGGAGCGGGACGGAGCTAGGTGTGCCGGGGAGGGAGACGCTTGTGGGCGTCGCCGGGAGCGGTGTGTGTGTCCTGATCTTACGGCCTCCTTTGGCCGGGAAAGGGGAGGATGGTGGGTCGCCGTGTGGGTCGTTAGGTTACGTCGAGCCTCACGTTCAGGGGCCCCAGGGTTGTGGGCGTGATGGGGTCCGCTGAGGACCTGACCCTGCCGGACCCCGAGACTCACCCTCGGCTCGGCAGCGAGGGCTAATTCAGCCCAGGAGAGCGCGCCGTCTTGGCCTTCGCAAACGCGTCCGAAACCAGGGGCTCCTCTCACGGAGCTCTGCGGCGTGAGCGCGCCTCGCGAGTCCGCCCTCTCTCCCTCCCGCGCCCGCAGCATCACCATCCTCGGGACGGGCGCCAAGTGGCTGGCCGTGCTTGAAGAGAAGAACATGAAGCCAAGTAAGTGTGCGTCTCGGAGCGGCCGGCCCGGCCCGGTCTCGCCGGGGCCCCGGCGCCGTCCCGTTACCGTTTCCTGCACGCGGGCCAGGCTGCCGCCTCGGGTTCGTGCTAACCCTCCCGTGGTCTTCGCCCTAGTGGAGACCCACAGTCTGCAGACGCTCCACACGGTCCTGTCCACCGGCTCCCCCCTGAAAGCCCAGAGCTACGACTACGTGTACAGGTGTGTCAAGAGCAGCGTCCTGCTGGGCTCCATCTCAGGTAAGCTGCCCCGGCGTGCCCCGGGGAGGGCGGCCCGGAGGGGGGGGCCCAGCGGCCTCTGCACAGGCCGGCTGAGCTGGCAAACGCTGGGCCGTCGCCCCTGGGGGAGATGACACACCTACGCGTCTCCCATCAGTCGTCTTACGTCCCCAAACAGTTATTTTGGTAGATTCGGTTTTCTCTATTTTAGGAGAGCGAAAACGAGGGTCCAAAGTGTTGACCGACTTGCCGCAGTGGCCCCACGCACGGGGGCGCGGTGTCGGGCCTCAGACCCAGCGCAGCCGCCTGAGCAGCTCCCCTCGCGGCCCTCCGGTCCCCGCAGCACCGGGAGCGAAGCCGGAGGTCAGGGCGCTGGGGGCACGCGTGTGGGCATCTCGGGATTCCCACCGCTCGGTTCTCGGGCCATGTTCTCGGATGACCTCAAGGGCACCCTGAGTGTTGAGTTTGGGGTCGGGTAGGAGAACTTGCAGATCAGAATCCGTAAGAAGTAAGGATTGGCTGTGTCTAAGGATAGTGGTTGCGACATTGCTGCTGTTGGTTACAAGCCGGAAATGACCCGTGTGCCGGGGAGAAGGGGGTTAATGGGATCATTTACGGTGCATCCTTTGTGCAGCTGTTAGAAGGGACATGATGACAAGTCTGATTTAGACGGAAGCATGTTAACGCTGACAGCGGGTTGTGATAGGTTGCAGAGCGCGGATCCAGAGTTACAAAGCGTGGTTGTCTCTATAGGCACGTGCAGGTGCGCGTACGCCCGCGTGTGCGTGTGGGTTTGGGATTTCAGGTGGCTTTTTTCCTCCTCGCTTTTTTCCTAACGTAAAGTTGTGTGGAGATAATTTGTATATGTGGCAAAATATTCAGACCCAAAAGGAAATAGGTCGGTGACCCACCCCCACCCCCACCCAGTCTTCTGTCCCAAGGAAGCTGGTGCCGGTTTCTGTCAGAGGCCGTCTGCCTGTGTGTAGGTGGGGCTGCGTGTGCCCGGGGTGGGGGGGGGACATTTAGTGTAGGGTTCCCGCTGTCCCGTGTTTCCCCCTTAACGGTGTGATCCGGGGTTTGTTCTGCCGTAGCTCATCAGAGTCTTTAGATGACTTTATTTTTCTGAAAACACATCTTTAAAAGATGCCATTTGGTTTGCTGCCCCCTGCCAGCCCTCCTTTCTCCAGCCGGACCCTTGCCCGAGGCCGGGGGTCTTGGGCTGTTTGGATGGGCAGGGGTCCCACCAGCCTCCGAGAGTGGTCTTGGGACCGCTCTTCCCCCTCTGGGCCCCGGTTTGCCTCCCTTACGCGGAGTGGGCCTCAGCGTGTGGTCTCCAGGGGCCGAGTGGGCGGGCGCGCCGGGGCTCTGGTCCTGCCTCCCGCGGCGGCGCTGGCCTTGTGACAGGTGACCTCCGCACGTGTCTGCCGCCCCCGTGTCCCCAGTGGAACGCCGTGAAGCCTGAGACAGTGGCTGCGTGTCCTGAGACGAGACCGGGGGGCAGTGGGGAGGCCGGACTAGGGCGGACGCGGTGCTCCTGTGAGGGGTTGTCCGTGCAGAGGGTCTCGGCCGCTGGGAGGGAGGTGTCCGGAGACTCACGGCCAGTCCTCACCCTCCTGAGAGTTTTGGGTCTTGTGCCATCCGCGTTCCCTGCTTTGTAGAAGCTTCGGGAAGTGGATTTCCGCGGTACTGCCGGGAGATTCGGTGACCTTCTAACAGTGGCACGTCCCGGCTCAGAGCCTCTCAGTGCCTGTCTGGTGCTGTGGGTGTCACGGCGTCACCTGGGGACAGCGCTGGCACCTCCCTGGGGCGCTGGTCAGACCCAGCAGGGCGTTGAGACGGACGTGCTCCTCGTTTCACCGGGAGGAGAGTGGGGGGACATGGTTGGCAGTGGTGGGTCCGGCTTCGGAGGTTCCTGCCGCTCCTCTCTCCGTGGCCCCCGGGGTCGGACTCCTGAAATTGGGGTGTTTCCCATCACATGCTCTCTCTTGTGGGAGACCTGCGCTGCCCGGGCCTCGGGTTTCTGCCCTTCCCCCGGCCGTGTGCGTGCCCGCCCCAGCAGAGGGCCCCTGTGCGTGACCATCGTAGGTCTGATGGGCGGAGCCACGGCGACCACAGGAGGTCTTTCATATCGTGTGTCCTGCGGCAGGAAGCCTCAGTCAGTGAACAGATCACCCGGACTCGGGCCGCGTCTGCACTGCCTTTTCTTCCTTCGGAGGCTGGGGCGATCTGGGGACTTTGCGTATTTACCTCGAGAAAGAGGGCTCTCCCTCGTGGGGTGCTCCCCAGTAATACGCACCGCTGGTTGTCCCCGTCTCCTGAACGTGTCCCTTCTGTCGTGGCTGCAGGTGGCACCGACATCATCTCCTGCTTCATGGGCCAGAACTTCTCCGTCCCTGTGTACCGAGGGGAGATCCAGGCCCGGAACCTGGGCATGGCCGTGGAGGCCTGGAGCGAGGAAGGTGACGGCTCCCTGACCGCCCTGCTCGCCTGCCGCCCCGCCCGGCGCCGGGCTGTGCGCTCCGGGACAGCAGCACGGCGTGGCCCCCCCGGCAGCCAGACGTCGGAGCCCCTGAGGCTGCCATCCAGCCTTGCTGGTCCGACACCCTGACCTTGACGAGGACCCAGTGAGGGAGCCGGGGGTTGGCCTCTCTGAGGCTTTGTAGCACGAGGAGAGAGAGAGACAGCAGCAGCGGTGGCCACACCGGGCCGGAGCCTGGGGAGCGCAGGAACGTCTCTCCTGAAGGCCACGGAGAAGGTTGCCAGAGAGCTTTCTGAGAATCAGCTCTGATTTTCAGGAGGCTTTTCCCCGGCGCTGTCTGGGGCGCTCGGTTCCACGTGCCGGTTTTCCTCCCACCGTCCCGACCGTTTCTCTCGGTCCGAGCGGCTGCCGCGTCCGGTGGCCTGGTCGGGATGGGTGTGTTCCTGGCAGAGAGAAACCGACGCTTCCAGATGCACACGGGCCCCCGTCTGCCTGTCCTCTGTCCCAGGGGTTCTGTGGGGTGACCTGAGCTGGGCGAGGTGGGGGACATACGGGAACCCGGGGGCTTCCGTGGACACACGGGGGCCGATGGCTTCTCAGTGCGAGTCCCACCGTGCTGCACTGTGGAAGGTGCTGGATAAACAGGCCCCCTCAGTGCGAGGGACGCAGTCCTGCCCCCTCTCTGTGGCCTCCACGGCCTGTGCTGTGCCCGGGGCTAGGAACCCCCTGGTGGTTTCTTCTCCCCTGTGCCCTGGTGGGAGAAGGTTTGACTTAGTGCCACTTGTTTAGCCCACGATTTGGTGATAGAGGGTGAAGGTGGGTGCCCTCTGATCTGGGAACTCCACTCGTGGAGAAGTATTTGCACCTGTGAGGAAGGAGACCTGCGTGAGGCTGCCCGCCGTGGTGTGTGTCTGCGGGGGCTCCCCGTGGTGTGTGTGGGGGCTCCCCGTGGTGCATGTAGGGAACAGGCCTGGGAGCTGCAGGCGGGGCAGCTTCGGGAGGAGTAGTGGTCGCGATCGCTCCGGGGAAATACAAGCCCCGAGTGAACGTGAACGGACCGGAGCACCAGGTGGTAGAGGAGGGACTCCCCCCCGCTGCCACGCCGGGAGGGCGCGGCCTGGAGACACGCAGGACCGTGTCGGCGGAGTGAACGGAGCGAAAGTATTGATTCACGCGTGGGAAGAGCAACTCAGCTGTGGAAGAGCGGTTTAGGGGGCCGCGTCAGGAGGGGAGGGGCTCGGGGAGGGAGGGGCGCGCCGCAGAGGGCGTGGGCGGGGCGGGGCGGGGGGCGGCGGGGCGGGGCGAGCGCGCGGGGGCGGGGCTGCGGCGCTGGCTCAGCCCCTCCCGCTCCCGTTCCAGGCAAGGCCGTGTGGGGGGAGAGCGGAGAGCTGGTGTGCACCAAGCCCGTGCCCTGCCAGCCCACGCACTTCTGGAACGACGAGAACGGCAGCAAGTACCGGAAGGCCTACTTCTCCAGGTTCCCAGGTACGGCGCCGGGGCCGCGGCTCACAGCGCCTTTGCCCGTGGGGCGGCGGCGGGCGTGGGCTCAGGCCCGTCCCCGGCACCTGGGCCCGGTGACCCTCCGCCAGCCCCGTGCGCGTGGCGCCTGGGCCCCGGCCCCGGGGTGCCCGCGGGAGGGCGCTCGCTTGCCCGGGGCCGTGCCCGCCGTTCGGAGAGGGCGGGCGTGTGCAGGCGGTTGGGGCGCTGGACCCCGGCTTCCTGCCGCGTGCACCCCCAGCAGCACCCCAGCCAGTCCTCGCTGGGGGGGGGGGGGGGCTGTGGCGGTGGGACGATTTCCGACCCGCTCGTCCCCTTCTCACCGCCTGACACCCTCTCGGATCCGGTTCCAGGTGGCGCCTTGCCCAGAGCAGGGAGGCGTGGGTTCCCAGCTCCGCTGCCGGCCGCCCCTCCTTGGTTTCCCGGCCCCGCTGACCTGCGCGTAGGAGTGAT
The DNA here is from genome assembly GCA_004023785.1 of Mungos mungo. NCBI lineage: Eukaryota > Metazoa > Chordata > Mammalia > Carnivora > Herpestidae > Mungos > Mungos mungo. The sequence continues at coordinate 90,121 of PISW01004716.1, forward strand.
TCGATTCTGCATCACCTGTGTGTGGACAGCCGACAAGGGCAGGGGGCCGCGGGTGCAGACTTGGCCCGGAGGCTCCCGGGTCCCCGCGTGGCCTCGCGTGCTTGCGCAGCCCACGTGGGACCGCCGCGCTTGCCCGCACCGCCCACTCGGGAGTCGTGTGGCCGCGCTGGGGCCCCACCTGGGATCCTGCAGGTGCGCGGCGGCCCGCGCGGGGAGGGCAGGACAGGAGCGCGTGTGTGGAGACAGGTGTCCCTCAGGTGACCCTGGGCGAGAGGGCAGCGGCTCTGCCGTAGGAGGAGAGACCAAGAGGAGTAGAACCTCAGCTGGAGGATTCATCGGAGAAATCCATTTCTTCGTCCACTGCAGTACTGCCCGCTGGTCTTCCGACCCGCCTTTCTGTAGTTTTTATGTGTGAGGGGTCCACCGGTGAATGTCTGTCTCAGGGTTCATGTCAGACTAAGCCTGTTCTTCTTCCTCTTTCTTTCTCCTTTTCTTCCTTCCTTCCTTCTTTCTTTTTTCTTTTCTTTTCCTTTCCTTTTCTTTCTTTCTTTCTTTCTTTCTTTCTTTCTTTCTTTCTTTCTTTCTTTCTTTCTTTCTTTCTTTCTTTTTCTTTCTTTCTTTCTTTCTTTCTTTCTTTCTTTCTTTCTTTCTTTCTTTCTTTCTTCCTTTCTTTCTTTCTCTCTCTCTTTCTTTCTTTCTCTTCCTTTCCTTTCTTTCTTTCTTCCTTTCTTCCTCTTTATCTTTTCTTTCTTCTCTCTCTCTCTCTCTGGTTTTCCCTCTTGGAGAAAACAAGTATTTTGTGACCTGTTATATTTCCACTTTTGCTTTGGCTGCCAGGAAGCTCAGAGTTGAAATAAGGAGTCCTTTTACCCCCAGGACAGTGTTTCTGATTGTCTTTAACGAATCTCATCATGTAGTTGGTTTTATAAGTAGTTTCCTCAAATACTTTTTGGGAGTGGGTGCGGTATAGGAACCAATATGCAGAGAGGACGGCAGTTAAGACAGTGGGACTCTGAAGCTGTCAGTCATGGACCTGGTCATTGAACTTGACTGTCTCTCCACGCCCCGGCCCTGGGAGAGCCTCACACTGTTTCAGAATTGATGATTAAAGAAAACAGTTGGAAGGCAAGGTTGTCCTTTCTGCAGCAGGAAGCAGATGCCGTTAGGCCAGGAGAAAACATCAGCAGGCAGTGATATCCAAGAAATTAGAAACTGAAAAGTAGTTCAGCAGAGGGTGTAGTGTCCCTCTTGTGCTTGAAAAGGAAATCTATGTGCGTCAGCCTGTGAGTAAATGCATGACCAAGAGCCGTCTGAGGGGAGAATTATGAGCCAGTTTGGTTTTCTTAATGACGTCTTACTATTTTTCAAAGCCTAGTAAAAACCTAAAGGGGAATTAAAAACAGACTGAAGAAAGATTTAGACGGTTCTAACTCTACAGAGCAGTGACTTCAGCTCTGAGTTCCCTGGCAGCCAAGGCAAAACTGGAAGCACAGTGGGTACAGAGAAGTGCAGAGGACAAGTTCCACACGGGACCCCAGGCCCGCCCATGAGCTGAGGAGATGTTGAACTTGTGAGACGGAGATGGCCCGAGTCGCCCTCAGCAGGAGTGCAAAGCGGAAGGAGGCCCCGTGGCCCGCCTTCTGGAGCCCCAGGTCCTGCAGGAGAGAAGGCGTGTGCCTGTGGGTTTACTCGTGGCGCATGGGTGTCCGCGGGAAGATGTGTGTCGCTCCTTAATGTGCAACAGTGCGCGCGCTCCGTGAGGGGCGCCCTGAGCTGGGTCTCCTGGGGAGAGGCGCAAGGCCTGGTCTCCCCTCCACACTGGCGGGCTGGTCCCCGGGCGCCGCCGGTGACCCAGGGCGGCAGTGGAGCCGGTCTGTCACGCACTCGGTGGGGGCTGCGGGCCCGGAAGCCCGCGAGGAAGCCTGTGACCGCCTTGCGCCGGGGCCACCAGCCCCGTGGGAACTCTTCCGAGTGCGTTTTGTCCGAGGCTGAGGCGTTTCACCGCATTTTCACAAACGACAGCTCCTTCAGGGTACATTTGCGTCTTCTGTTTTGTCCCGTCTCCGGGGCCTCGCATTTATTATCAGACCCTGGGACGCCGGGCTGACGCGGGGCTCAAACTCAGGAACCGTGAGACCATGACCTGAGCTGAGGTCGGATGCCCAATGGCTGAGCCCCCCGGAGCCCCAAAGCTGCTCTCCTGAGCAGCCCCCTGGTGCTCCTGCGGACACCCCACGCCCCCCTGCAGTCCCGGGGCTCTCTCCCTGCTTGTGGAGGTGAATCTTCTGCAAGTGCCGTCAGGAAGAGGGGGCCCCTTGAGCTTGGGGAGGAGGGAGGAGGGGCCGCGAGGCCTTGGGGTAAGTGAGCTCAGGGGTCCTTTGTTCTCAAGCCGCCTCCCAAGGACCACGGAGCCTCGGGCGGACGCAGCGCGTGGTCGTGACCGTGAACGAGCGAGGGCACCAGCAGAGCAGGCTGCTGGGGTGGCGCCTCCGGGGCAGCTGGGAGCTGAGCGGGTCAGCCCTCGAGTCTGGAAGCGTCTCCAGGAGGGGGAGGCGCTCTCGGTGGAGACCCGGAGCTGGGTTATCCGGCACCTTCCGGTCCAGGGCTGCAGGGCCTCCTCGTCTCAGGAGGAGGCCACGTGCCCCTGGTGGTTCACACCGTGTGGCCTCCGTCTGCGGGGCTGGTCGAGGGTCACTGCCTCTGCCGGCGGGGAGGCCTCTGGCTGGTGCAGCTGCTCCCGTGGGAGGAGGGCGCGGCTGAGGCTGGGGCCTTGATGCCTGGGACATTAGGTTTGCTGCAGCCCAGGACGAGGGCCAGCCCAGGGCCCCGCCGCACAGGGGCGAGCGGCTGGCTGGGTTCAGGGTCACCTCTGATCCTCCCGCTCCCACCACCTTCCACGTCCCCAGGGTTTCACCAGCTAGTTAGCCTCGTCCACACGGCTCATGCTTAGCTCGGGCCTGCGTCGCTAAGACTGTTGCAGTATCCTTCCTCCCGCTGCTCGTGCTGCTGCTGCTTTTCTCATCGAAGAGCGGCCCCGACCCCTCCAGATCACCCTGTCCCCCAGAAGCGTGGCCTGCGCGTCTTGCCCTTCACTCAGGGCCTTCCCCTGAGGCTCCCGCTGACCTTGCCTGGCCCCGCTGGCACCCTCGCTGCCGGGGTGGTGCCCCCTGATGTCCTGGGGTCCTTGTCGCGGCCTGCAGGAGTCCGTTTCTCCCATGCTGGTGCGTGCTGGTGCCGGGGCCCCCACCGGAAAGGGTGCTGCTAGGGTGGGCGCTGCCCAGTTCTGTCCGCCCCGGCTCCCCAACCCTGTCCTTCCCGGTTTCTGAGCCTTGGCCGCGTCTGCTGATGAGTCACGTTGCGGAGTCATGGGCATCCCGTCACCGCCGTGCCTGCTGTGGGCGTCTATCCGGGCAGCCGGTCAGGACCCCCTCTCCTCGGGGTGACCGCGTGCCTCTGCCTCCCCGCAGGTGTCTGGGCGCACGGCGACTACTGCAGAATCAACCCCAAGACCGGGGGCATCATCATGCTGGGCCGGAGGTGAGCGGCGCTCCCGAGACACCCCGACGGGAGGCGTCCTGCGTCCACTCTCGGGGCCTGGTCCTCGTTTCTGTGCCCCAGGGTGGGGCGGGAGGCCTGTGTCCGAGGCACGGCCAGGTCTGCCCACAGGAGCGGGTGGCCCTTCCGCAACTGGGGTGTGTGCGCACTGGGCGTGTGCCACACCTGCACGGGTGGAGGGGACAGCGCGGGGACAGGTGTCTCCATACGCAGGGGACTCCCTCGTGGTCTGGCTGGGTGCTGAGAGAGGGACGGCGGCGGGTGGGGGTAAAGAGCAGGGGAGGGAGCTTCAGGAGGGGCCCAGCGTTGCCGTGCGGAAAGGGGGTGACGGGCTCCACCCCCGGCCCCCGTGCGACGTGCCTCACTCAGGAACCCGTGTGTTTTGGTGACCTTGTCTCTCTGTCTCCAGTGACGGCACGCTCAACCCCAACGGAGTGCGATTCGGCAGCTCGGAAATCTATAACATTGGTACGCATTTCCCTCGCTCCTAAAATTATTCTCCAATCGTCCTGGAAGGACGGAAGGCGTGTCCTAGCGGGGGCCCTGGAGCCTGTGTTGCAAAACCCCCACCTTTTGGCACAACTCTGCCCCATTTGCCTCGGCTGTGAGAAGGGGCGTTTGTGGACATGTCCTTCTTTCCAGAACTTTCCTCACCCACATTGCTTGTAGCCACAAGACCCTGGAGTGGTCACGGGGCCCATCCCTGCTCCGAAACATTGTATCTTCACAGTGGGGTTCCTTGGGTTGCTCAATTGGGTCTACTTTTTATGGGTGATAAAGAAGTACAGAGAGGCTGTGTGACTGCTGGAGGTCACACAGCACCATTCAGAACACTAAATAAAGACGGCTGCAGAGTCACCCATGGGCTTTTAAAATGCCCACCAAGGTCATAAAATCAGCCTTCTGGGCAGGTGTCAAGGCTGTTGGTGCAGCCGGGATGGAGAAGCCCTGGGCCGTCTGCCTCCAGCCTTTGTTCCCCCACCGGTGGAGTCTCCAGCACGGGGACTTGTGCCCTCTTTAAGTTCATTGGTGATTAAGTAAGTCAGGCCTGTGCCTGGCTCCTTCTAACGCTCTGACGCTCGCCAGTGAGGGGCCGTCCGCTCGGCCCCCGGGGGGCCCGTCCCTTGGGGGGTTGATGCGAGCGTGCGGCCCCTTGCCCTGTCCTTGCAGTGGAGGCCTTCGAGGAGGTGGTGGACAGCCTCTGTGTGCCCCAGTACAGCAAGGACGGGGAGGAGAGGGTGCTTTTGTTCCTGAAGATGGCGTCCGGCCACACCTTCGGGCCCGCCCTGGCCAGCAGCATCCGCAGCGCCATCCGCCGCGGCCTCTCCGCACGCCACGTGCCCAGCCTCATCCTGGAGACCAAGGGCATCCCGGTAGGTGCCCCGCCAGGCGCCCGCCACTCCCCCACCCCGGCAGCGGCGACCCGAGTGCCCCCCACGTGGGGGACTCTCCGTCCAGCTCGTCCACGCTTTATAGATCGCGTGTCCGCGTTGCCTGGCAACGCCGTCCTTCCTTTCTCTCCCGCCGTCTCTCCCTTTTTTTGTGTTAACCCTTCCCGACTTGAATTTAGAGTAACTTGTGCTAAACGCCTGCGTCGGGAGGGCAGGCGGGCCGGCCCCGCACATCCAGCTGGCTTTTCCCGCGGTGCGGGCCTGGGGGGTTCTTAAAATCATTGATGAGAAAATTAATTTCAACTTTACAAAGAGCCGCTGGGGTGCTGTACTCTTGCCTTTTAATTCTGAGTCTTGCCCGTGGAAAGAAGGTTCCAGTCTGTTTAGAGGCTTGTGGCCAGAAGGCTGCTGCCTCTTTCCGGGTCGTTTAGACTCTGAGTGGGGAGGAGGCGTTCACTGACGGCCGACCGGGCGCGTGTGTCCCTCGGCCCACAGCAGAAGCTGCCGTGTGCGTGTGCACACGCGTGTGCCCAGACGAGCCGGGCTGTCTCAGAGGCCTGTGGAGTGGCTCTTCATTGAGGGGGGCGGGCAGCCAGAGCGGGGCCCCGGTGTTGCCCTGAGCAGGGATGCGCACATGGGGACAGGCTGGGCTGGACTCCTTACACCGTCCACACACATCTGTTTTGGCTGATGCACAGCTGGGGAGTCTGTGTCTGTCTCTCCTGGTTGGTGACTCCGGAGGCTGGGGACCTTGCAGATCTTGAGTTCCTAACACTCCCTGCCTTCTCCTGATGAGGGCCCAAGGCTGTCCTTCAGTGAGCCAGTTCTGTGTGCTTCTAGAACACTCTGAAGTTCTGGTTTGATCCTCCCCTTGGCTTTCTCTTGTTGAGACAGAACACGGGTTCTGTGCTGCCAGGAGGCTTATTCCCCAGCTGTATCTGCTCACGTGAACTCAGCTGAGACCTGGGGAGTGGTGCGGTCTCTCCATCCTCAGCCCGGTGCTCGGGTCACCACCAGCCCAGCTCTCTCTCTGCTCGGTGTCCCCAGGCACTGTCTCCTCTGCTTTGGCTGGGGAGTCATTTCAAGGGTTCCTTGGGGTCTTGCAGGGCCCTGTACATCCAGATCCTTGTGGTCTGAACTGACGGGTCGGGTTGGCCCCGTGTGTCGCCGAGCTGGGGAGGGGCGGCCCAGCCAAGGCGGCCTGGGGCCTCGGGGGCACGGCGAGGCCGGCGGCCGCGGCACCTCTTGGTCCGGCTCACGGTGGCGAGGCCTAGCCCATCCCGCCGGAGAAAACAGCAGTGGGATTTCTTCCGCTCTTCGCTCTGTCAGCCGGCGGGGGGTGTGGATTATTAGCTCCGCGGGGCCGTTCCTGGAGCTGCTGTGTGCAGCTTACACGCGCTCAGAGCACGTGCGACTCTGGCATCTCCGGGCAAGAGGGGCTGACGGCCAAGTGACAGGAGTCCCCCGGAAGCCAGCGCCTCGATCCTTAATTAGTTCACACGTCGCCTGAGGCTTTCAAGTGATTGAATTTTAATTACATCTCAGGTTAAAAAAAACGGTGCCCGTGGGGGAGAGATCAGGGCCTGACAGTTTCACTCATGGGCTCTGTCCTCCCGTCTCCTGGCCCGGCGCCCGCATGGCGACCAGAAGCCTGCTGGGACCCCGGGCCGACCCCACGAGGCGTGGATTTTCGAGGGAGCCTGGAACCTTCGGGAGGATCCGGCCCCGACGAGGGGTTCTGAGGACGGATCTGAGGACGGATCTGGGGACGGATCTGGGGACAGATCTGGGGAGGGATCTGGGGAGGTCTGGGAGGCTCGTGGGCAGAGCGCCCTGGTCAGCTAGTCGGTCAGCGACGAGGCTGCAGGAAGCCAGCTGCTGCTCACAAGGTGCCCACGGCTGGTTCTGGACACAGGCAGGTGCCATCGAGTCAGGGGAGCTGACCAACCGAAACAGTCTTCAGCGAGCCCCGCCCCCACTGCGTGCTCTCGGGGACAGACCAGGTTTAAGGAATCAGCCCCCAGCCCACGGGCTGCAGGGGAGGGGTCTCCCCCGGGGGCTCAGGTGCTGATCATGCTGTTTTCTCCGCCCTCCCTGGCAGTACACCCTCAACGGCAAGAAGGTGGAGGTGGCCGTGAAGCAGGTCATTGCCGGCAGAGCCGTGGAGCACCGCGGGGCCTTCTCGAACCCTGAGACCCTGGACCTGTACAGGGACATCCCCGAACTGCAGGGCTTCTGACCTGGGACTGGCTCGCACGACGCTCTGCCACAGGCTCCCTTGCTTGACTCTCGTGTGTTCCAGAAGCTTCCGAGACACATACAGCCCTTGGGAGGAGGCACGGCTTGGCGGATGTGTGTGCCTTCGAGCAGGGAGCCAGGCTCGCCCGTGAGCGGGGGGGGGGGGGCTGTGGCCGCCAGCCCGGGTCATGGCCACGCTCCGCGGCTGCGACACACTTCCGCCTGCGGCCTTGCTCCCCTCGCTGTCCTGAGGCGTGGATCTGTGTTCTCCCGGCTCCCGCCAGCGTCGCTCAGGGCCTGTCGTCTGCAGTCGCCCGTGAACTGTCGCCCGACGGCCGGCCACTCCTGCGTGTCCGCACGTCACACTCCGAGTCCCCATGGCTCCTGACGGGGCTGCGTGTCACACTGGCCGGCCCCCGCCGACACACAGACGGAAACTCCCCCTGGAGAACACGGGATTTCAGGCTTCTCCAGGGTCTGTATCTCACGGACTTTGGACTAACAGCGCTGTGACGTTCGCTGTCCGGTGTGCGGGGGCGTTCGCGGAACCGGATGTCCTCCCGTGGGGTGGCGGTGCTCTCGGAGCTGCCTGGCCTCCGGGGACACGGCCTCGCCGCACCCCCTCCCCCCGGAGCGCGGGGGGCCTCGTGTCGCAGCCGTGGGATCGGAGTTGTGGATCTGGTCACGGTGGCCCAGCCGGGTGGTCAGAACGCACTTCTGAGTTCCGCGTATTCACGGACTCCTGTAACCCTGACGCTCCTTTTTGTATTTTTAAAAACTGGGCACAACCAAAACCTTTCTCAAATCCCTTCTGGATTACAAAACACAGGGAAAAAGCGCTATGAGGAATTTATGCAATAAACATATATGTATACACGTATCTGTGTACACACACATGCGTGCACACATCTGTCACGTGCGGCGTGCTGGCCTGTTTTCTGTGGGGCGCGTGACCGGCTCTGAGGTCCCGATGCCGCTGGTGCTGAGGGACCAGCCCGGAGCCCCGCCCTGGGGGAGACGTTTGGCCAAGTGGCCGCGGCCTTCCCGGGCCCCTGGTATTTAGCACCCGTCCCGGGTCACCAGATGGCCGGCAGGGACTCCTCAGCTTGAAGCCGGCACCCAGAAGAGGGCGCTGTCCTCACCCTGGGCTCCCCCACCGTCCCAGGCGGCCAGGTGTCTGGACGACGATGCTTGTCATTGCACAGGCTGCGTGTCACGAACCCGGCCCGGCCGGGCTGCCTTTTCTCCCGTCCTGGGAAGCTGGAGGCAGGGCCGTGCGGTGGCTGCAGGGCGACCAGTGTCCCTCCGCCCTGCTGTCCTCCGTCCCTGCTGTCCTCCCCGCTTCCCTGGTGTTCCAGGCGGGAAGGAAGGGAGTGACGGGAGGGCTGGGTGAGCCCCCACTCCGGTCTGCCCCCTCCTAATCAGCCAAACAATGGAGACGCCTCCCCAGGCACATCTGCTTGTGCCTGAGTGACCAGCGGCGGCCACACGGCCACCCCTCGCTGCAAGGGCGTCTGGAGGTCTGAGCATTTTATACAGGACCTGTTATCTTTTTCTGAGTGGTTTCCTGTTGCTGCCATTACGAATTACTGCAAACCTCGTGGCTTAGAACACAGATTTAGTCCAGTCCTGGAGCTCGGAAGCCCCGCACAGGTGTCACGCAGCCAAAGTCAGGGGCGGGGCAGGCTGCGCTCCCCCGGCGGCGCCCGGGGCCACCCTGCCTCGTCTCTTCCAGCCTCTAGAGGCGCCCTTGTCCTTGGCTGGCGCCTCCCTCGGTGCCCGGAGCCTGCGGCTGCTCTCACCTCCCTTTCAGCACAGAAGACCTTGGAGATTTCTGTGGCTCCTGAATCATCCAGGATGATCCCCCTGCTTTAACATCGGCGGATTATAGAAGCCTGATTCCATGCACAGCCTTAGCTCTGCTGAGCACAGAGCCTCGTGTTTCCACCCAGCACGTCCGGGGTCCTCGTCCTGCCGGCCTCCCTTTGCAACACGGCCGGGTCCTGCTGCTGAGGACGATGGGCCAGCGGTGCCCACGCCGTGTCAGTCAGCCGCCGGGAGCCCTGGTGGGTGACTGACCCCGGGCTGGGTGCATCCTCCCCCTGGGACCGGCCTGCCTCCCAGGACCTAGGCTGGCCCCTTCAGACCCGCCGTGCCTGAGGAGCCGTGCGGGCTGACCCTCGGGGACCTGCCGTGCCCTCCCCGGCTGGCCGAGCCTGCGCATCCTTCTTCACAAGCCACACTGGACAACCTCGTTAACGACAGCCATCCAGCACCCCGCGGCGCCGACTCTCCCGCGACGTGCCTTGGCCCCGTGCCACCCTGCGAGCACCTGCCGGCACATGCCCCCTGCGACCGTCTCCTCCCCCCTCCTGGTCTGTGGTCCCCACCATGCCTGTCCCCTTGCGCCCAGGAACACAGGGCCTGCGGTGCCCCAAGCAGCTGTTCCTCGGTCGGGTCTGTCTGCACCTTCGGGGACTTTCTCTAGGGGGACGGCCCCTTCCTACCTACACCACGCCCACCCCCACCTCCTTGTCCGTGCCACAGTCCTAGAGATGTGGGAGCACCACGTCAGGGCGCTTGATCTCTGACCCCTCTCCCTTCTGTGCCGTGCCCCCACTGCCCTGGCCCCAAACCTACCCCCCTAGCTGAGGGCACCTGCCTGCTGGCCCCCCTCCTGCCTACCAAGCCCTGGGGGACCCCAGATGTGCTGTCTCATGTGGGTCCCAGCCCCTGGCGAGCCCCTAGCCAATGGCCTGAACCCAGCGAGGCTTGGGGAAGGCGGCTCCTTGGCCTCCTCACCGCCATCCCCATGGACGTGCGCGGCCAGGGGAGACCCTCCCTCGGGCTTCAAGGTCCCAGGGCAGTGTCTCATGGGGAATAAACTCCCTCTGAGGGCCCAGCCGTGTCCCCTGACTCTGGGCTTCCGCCTTCGCAGGGAGAGCCGCACAGTTTAGCGGGGGCATGTTTTAGTCATTGGGGCACACGCTCATCTGCTGTGACGAGTGCCCCCAAATCTGGCTCAGCTGGAAAGGGATGCTCCCTGCGAGATCTTTGAAGTAAAGGGGGGGCCCTGGGTGGTGGGTAGGTGGCTTTGCTTTGCAGCATCCCCCAGGTGACCCGTTCCTTCCGTCTGGTGGCTGTGCCGTCCCCTGCTTGGTCTCGTGCACGTGACCCCGCTGGAGCCCCGCCCACTCTGCTTGGGCCCCACAGGAGGACGCAGCTGGAGGGGGGCTGGGCAGGTGCGCTCCGGCTGGGCGGCACCTGGCTGGCAGATGGAGACCCGCCTGCAGTGGAGCACGTGCGTGCGCGTTTCCACCTCCACATCTCGGAGGTAAACGGTGAGGTTCGCGAGACAGACCTGTTGGCTTTTATAAAGTTGTGGCCGAGTGTGTGCAGATGTGCGTGTGTGTGGGCACGTGTATGTGTGTGAATGTGCGTGTGTGTGTGCCGGCCTCACACCTTTGTCAAAACCCAGAACAGGAGGGAACGCTACGCATCTATTTATTTATTTAAATGTTTTATATATTTTTGAGATGGAGACAGAGCATGAGCAGACAGGGCCAGAGAGCGAGGGAGACACAGAATCGGAAGCAGGCTCCAGGCTCCGAGCTGTCAGCACAGAGCCCGACGCGGCGCTCAAACCCACGAACCGCGAGATCATGACCTGAGCCAAAGCCGGACGCTTCACCGACGGAGCCCCTGGCGCCCCGGTGCTCCTGTTTTAACCCAGGGTGAGGACCTGAGCCGCGCGCCCGCTCGTGGGCGGGTCCCGCAGGACTGTTCCCGCATCTCGCCTGCCTTGTCCGACCGTGAGTGCTCACGGACACGCCCCCTCAGCCTGGGCCCTGGACAGTTGCCGGTTTGGGGACAGGTTTCAGGGTGCGAGTCACGCGGCTTTCCCCGGATACCCTGCAGACCCGGGTCCCAGGCACTGGCTTCCTCCCGCCGGTGCGCCCCGTGTCTGTCCCAGGCGTGGTGAGCTCACGCCCAGGCGTGAGCGTGTCCGGCGGGGCCCACGGTCAGCAGGGGAAGGAGAGAAGGTCTGGCCTGACACCAGGCCCGAGGCCTCTCCCAGCAGGCGGCACCGAGTCTTGGCCTAGAGGGAAGACGCCGCCGTGAGAAGATGGGGGTCGGCCCGGGGGCAGAGGGGAGCGAGGCTGCGCCGCAGCCCGGAGAAAGCAGGGTGCGGAGCCAAGCAGGAGAGGGGCCGCGGGGCAGAAGGCGGGGCGTGGGTGGTGGTCCGAGAGCCACCAGGAAGCCTCGAGGACGTTGAGCCCAGCAGTGACCCGGGCGGATATGCCTTTAGCGGGGGGCTGGCCGCAGAGGCTGGGGCGGGTGGGGCGGGGGTCCCTTCAGGAGTGGCGGGCAGCCACCAGCCCCTCTGTCTCCTCCCATCTGTTCACAGGCGCCGCCCGCTCCCCTTCCGGCTCGCTCCTCTCTACCCTCCTCTGTCTCCTGCCCCCGGCCCGGCACTACGCGTGTCGCCCAGGAAGCAAGCCGCCACCTGCTGACCATTAGGATGGGTTTCCAGACTGAGAGAATCTGGCGGGAGAGAAGTGCTGTTTTTCCGTAACACGGACTCGGGGATGTAAAGCCCGACATCACGTTTGCCTTCCAAACTCTGTGAGACGCCGGCTGCACGGTTAGCTGTCCCCTCCGCCCCCCACATCTGAGTCCCCTGCTGCCCCCGTGCTGGGCCAGGACCGGAAGGGCTGTGTGTGCACAAGGGCCCACCGCTCCTAGGGGGGCCCTCCTCCTCCCCCCTTCCCTCTCTCCTCCTTCCTCTCTCTTCCCCCTTCACACCTCACCCACTCCTCACCACCAGTCAGTCCTTCAGAGATGGGCTCACATCCTTTCTCCCTGGGAAGCTGTTGTGCCAGTCTGGACCGAGTCGCTCCCACTGTGGTGGGTACGTCCTGCAGTGGCCCCAGAGCTCCTGCCCTGAGCCCCCGGAGTTTTGCGTTACCTCCAGCTCGTGAATGGGGGTGGGACCTGTGGCCTGCTTCTGACCAACAGAAGATGGCAAAGGTGAAGAGATTTTGTAGGTGCGGTTAAGGTCCCTAATCAATCGACTTTGCATTAATCAAAAGGAAGACAATGCTGGTGGGCCTGACCTAATCAGGAGAATCCTTTCTATAAGGCCCTGGGCCTTCCTGAAGTCAGAGACTCCAAGTAGAGGAGACTTACGGCTTGGAAGAAGCCAGCGCCCATGACTCCTGCAGCCTCGTGGAAATGAATTCTGCCACAAACCCGAGGGAGCCTGGAAGGGGATCCTTCTCGAGTTGGGCCTCCAGATGGGAATGCAGCCTGACCTTCACCTTGATCGAGCCACGCGTGGACTCCTGGCCCGCAGAGGTGATGCCCAAGTGCTGTTTTGAGCTGCTGTGTTTGTGACGATTCATTATGCAGCAGTGGGAAGAGCACAGAGAATCCTAGTTGTCGAGGCCTCGGCAAACAGGGTCACCGTCCACTTAGCCCCTTTCTCGGTTCGAGGCCTGTGTCCTGCGCTCACTCAGGTCCTTGAGGTGGGATCTTCCTCCTTCACCTCTTTCCTGTCTCTCTACCCCCCGGGTCCAACCACAGGGAAGGCTGCATTTCTGGTGGAACTGGCACCGTGACAGGAAGCCGTCTCTTACAGGCGGCTTCAGGCTTAGCGGGATCCAGGGGCCGAGACCGCATGATCGCGATTCAGTATCTCTCACGGAATGTCTAAGGGCAGTGGAGTGGAGTGGCTAAGGGCGTGGACTCTGGAATGGCTGCCACGTAAAATAAAGGATGTTCGGAGGAGGGGGACCTGGTTGGCTCAGGCGGTTAAGCATCTGACTTGCTCTCAGCTCAGGTCTTGATCTCAGGTCGTGAGTTTAAGCCCCTGCATCAGGCTCTGCGCCAGGCATGAAGCCTACTTAAAAAAATGAATATGTAACAATAAACTACGTTAAAAAATATAGGATGTTCAGTTAAATTTGAATTTTTTTCAGACAGTAAACACTTTTTTAGTATAAGTCCCAGATACTATGTGGGGCATATTTACACCAACAAAAGCCTTCACTGGTTATCTGAAATTCAAACTTTGCTGTCCTGTAGTTTTGCTAAATCTGGCAACCCTGTTCTGTACCCAGGTATTTGGATCTGACGTATAGTTCTGTCCCTGTGACCACAGAGAAGTTGCTTAACCCCTCTGAGCCTCATTTTCCTCCCTCTAAAAGTGGGGATTAGGGGCGCCTGGGTGGCTCAGTCGGTTGAGCGTCCAACTTTGACTCAGGTCATGATCTCATGGTTTGTGGGTTCGAGCCCCGCATCAGGTTCTGTGCTGACAGCTCAGAGCTTGGAGCTGCTTCAGATTCTGTGTCTCCCTCTCTCTCTGACCCTCCTCTGCTCGCACTCTCTCTGTCTCTCAAAAATAAATAAAAAACAAAAAAAATTTAAAGTGGGAGTAAGAGACTGTATCTAACGGGGTTTGATGAGGGTGAAGTAACCCCATGACCCACGGACAGAGCCGCGTCCGGTAGATGCGGCATAAACACTCGCCAGGGGGTCCTGGTGTGTAAGCTTTAGTCCGACCTTGTTTTCCCCTTAAGGCCCAGGGAGGAATCCCATTGGCCTGGGCAAGGTCATGTGCCCATCTCAGAACTAGTCACTGTGACCAGGGGAACAGGAGGTTCTGATTGGCCACGCCCTGGTCATGTGACACCGCTCCTGCAGGTGGCCTATCCCCCCACCTGGAAGTCCCTGCAGTGAGAGTGGGGGAGGGGAGGTCCCTCCCAGGATCCCGGGAGCCGCGAGATCGAGGGGGCTGGGGGGATGGGTCCCCAGGGGGGCTCCTCCTCAGCACAGTTGGGGGCGTCAGTGAACAGCAGGGTTGGTGGGGAGGAAGTGCTGTTGAACTTGGAGCTCAGGGTGGTGCTTCCTCCTCCCCTCACTAGCTCCGCCTTGGCGATGGTCCCCTCGCCCCCCAAGGTCCGTGGCCTTGTTTGGGGGGGGCGGGGAGGGAAGCACTGCCTGGGCCTTGCCCGGATCTTGCCCTGACAGAATTCCTGAAGAAAACTGGCTTTTCTGGTTCTGAATGTCCACGTGCCATGAACACAAGGGCGCCTTCCGTGCACAGACAGCAACTGCAACTTGGGTTTTGAGGATCAGCCGGATTGAAACCGAGGCAGGCTGCGCTTTGCGGAGGAGGCGGCGCCATCTGGGTAAACCTCTCTAGTCTCTTAAAGTTCCGGCGCTCTGGAAACCAGCGTTTCCCGGAGGCAGAGCAGGAAAATGGCAGGACGCTTTTGGAGGCGTGTTCTGGTGGGCGGGGCGTGTTCTGGTGGGCGGGGCGTGTCCTGTCCCCCGGCCCCCCCCCCCCCCCGACCGAGCGGGCAGTGATGCAGGACCAAGAGCAGCCCAGGTGATGTCCGCGGTTTCGTAGGCTTGGCCTGGGAACGCCTTGGAGCTCGGCCTCGTCCCTTTGGGGGTGCTCGCCGTGGGGGGCCTCGGACCGCGGGAGAAGTGTGGGCGTACGTGCAAAGAAATGGAAACGCGATCTCAAAGACACACTTGCACTCCCATGTCAGCGCGGCGTTGTTCACAACTCCCAAGATATGGAAGCCGCCTTACTGTCCTTCGGAGGGCGCGCCAGGGTGTTTGATATCTATGTCTATATATCTGTGTCTGTAGATCTATTTCTATATCTGTACTTCTATTTCCCTATTTTTGTATCTATTTCCCCATAGATCTATCTATAGACCACGGGGATGGACCTGGATGGCATTCTGCTGAAATAAGCCAGAGAAGGACAAATACCGGATGCTTTCACCTGTATGTGGAATCTGCAAACGGAACTCAGAACCAGCGTGCCCGATGGTCCCCGGGGCCCGGGGGAGTTGGGAACATGCGCTGTTCAGACACAGACTTGGAGCCAGAAGAGGAATAGGTCCTGGAGATCTGAGACAGCACAGCGACAGCGCACTGCGTGCTTGAGTGGCCAGACTAGACCTCAGGCGAGCCCGCGATAGAAATGATGGTGACGCGAGGCGGTAGAGGAGCTGGCGAAGCTCCAGGCTCGTCACCGGGCAGCGTCACAGGAGGTATCAATCAGCACGTACACCTGAATGTACACAGGTTAAATGTAAACTCCATCTAAAAACCAAAACCAAGTCTGGTCCTTCGAGGTCAGCGAGCTGGAGAAGCCACGTGGGGGCGCTGTGGTCCAGCGTTCCAGCAGAGCCCCGCCTGGCCGCCAGGGTCCCGGGCACCTGAGCGGAGCCACCCCCGACCCTCCAGACCAGCCGTCTGGAGTTTCACTGAGTGGCCTCAGCTGACGCCACGTGGAACAGAAGAAGTACCCAGTTGGGCTCTGCCTGAATTTCTAACTGTGGAATCCGTGAAATATAATAAAATTATTTTTGTCTGTGCTGCTAAGTTTGGGTCAGTTATGTAGCAGTAGTCTTCAGAACACGGCCTCTTTAAAGTAGGGCCAAGCTGGCAGTGTAAGTCCTAGAAGGTCGGGCGCAGCCTGGGGGACGCCGGGGACAGCAGAAACCCGCTCCGTGTCAAGGTGACAGCCACTGTGGGGAGGCACAGCATAAGGGGCTGTGAATCTGAAGCAGACACTCTGGGTTCAAGTCCTGGCCCAGCCAGCTGGGCCACAATGGGTGTGGTTTTCTCAACCACACGGCCTCAGCTTTCCCATCTGTAAAATGGGGTTACTGAGAACTGCAAATTTGACAATAAGGAAGAGATGTCACAAATCAATGGCCAAGGGTTCAAAGCTAGCCTGCAAGCGTGCCTTTCTAAGACTCTCCTTGTTTGATGATTTGGATCCAGTTTAGACACTGGGAGACTTCGTGGCTCTTCTTGCAATCACGTGGTCATAACAGCCGACACAGTCTGGACGGCATTCCAAGGCTCTGCACGCAGGATTCCTGTGACCTCTGTCTCACCGTCGTCCTCTGTGGGGCTCTGCCAGTAGTGATCCAGCGAGCAAGGAGGCCGCCCACGCAGGAACCACGAGAAAATGTTCCCTCCGGCCCCTGCTGTGGCAAGACCCACCCCTGCCCGGATTTAGGCACAGCCCTGGGGAGAGGGGGGACCCCACACGTGACTGACATCGATGTCGTGTCCCCAGGAGAGGGGGATCCTGGGGGAAATTCGTGTTGGTAATGGAAGAATCAAGTCGATTTTGGCCAAGTTAGGCATGCGTGGCCTGAGCCTGGACGGAAGCCGTCTGTTGAGCAAACCCTCCCTGAGCACTCAGGCCGATGGCGACACCTGAACCTGCAGCCCGATGGACCCGCGCAAGTCCCCGCAGAGAAGACGCCGGCAGGCTCCCTGCTTTCACAGACGGCAGGCTGAGGCGTAGAGTTGACCTGCCCGGGTCTGGCGTCAGTGTGCGGGATGGAAGTGGGATGAGGGCCCCGGCGGTGCGGCTGCAGCGCTGCCTCAGGGCCCCCCGGTGGCCCCCTGCCCCCGCGCTATTCCCGGGAGACCCGGGACTGTGTCCTCTGCGTGCGGACTGTGGGCCCCCTGCAGGGCGGAAGCCTGGGGTGGCCTGGAGTGTGGTCTCTGCCTGCAGACTGTCCCTGCTGAGGACCACCTGTGGGGACCAGAGACAGAACAGGCATCTGCGGGAGGGACCGGACACCTGCCCCCCTCCCACCCGGCCTGGGCTGGAGGAGCTGACGCGGGTCACACAGCCTTGGGCTGGCGCGGTCCCTGCAGTTCCGGTAATGACTGCCCAGGTCCCCTCTGTGCGCTGACGGCGGAGACAGGCACCACTTGCCGAAGGCAGCAAGCTCGTTTGTGTCCGCACGGGCTGTCCCGGTAGGCGGGCTCACGGCCCCGCTGGGGGGCCTGCTGCATGGTCCTGCCGGGACAGGGAGGCCTAGGACCCGGGCAGCAGGGTCTGGCGCTGTCCGGCTGGGCCCGCGGCCGGCTGGAGCTAATAGGAGCCCGCGTGGCCGTGGCACTGACGCTGCGCCAGGCACTGTTCCGAGGGCACCGTCCGGAGGACACGCCCGGGACAGAGACACCATCATTGTCCCGGTTGTGCAGATGGAGAAGGCGGCACTGGGTTCAGGGCTCTGGCCACAAGGGGGCGCACTCGCGCCGGCTCCAGAGCTGGCCTTGACCTCCCGGAACCTGTCGGGAAGATCTCCCAGGAGGATGGAGAGAATCCGCCTTGTGAGAAACCTCATTGTGCGGTCCCGTTTTGGGGTAGTTCTCGAATGTCTAGGTTGATTAAAAAAACAAATCATACCCCAGTAAAACAGATCAATCGCCGTGTACAGTTTCCAAGTCACTTTGATGCGTCACAAACCCTCTCAGATGTCGGAGCCTCTAATTAGATTTGGAGGGGGATGAATTCGAGTGTCATGAAATTTTAAAAGAAAGCGTTCCATGAATGGTATTTCCCATTATTCCAGCTTGATTGAAATTGTGGGTTTTTAAGAGGATGCTATTTATATTCCTAAGACAATGGAGCTTTCAAAAGGCCTCAGTTCCTAGGTTTTCATGTGTGATTTCTAGGGAAGTGGAAATTTTCAAATTTTCATAATGAATGTGTTTTTGTGGTTTCGCTTCTTTTCCTTCCTTCCTTTTTTTTTTTTTTTTTTTTTAAATAACTCCAGTCGGCAGTGCCTCTGCCCCCGACGGGAGCTTCAGGTTCTCGCCCAAGGATGTATCTCATAATTGCTTTCGTGTTCAGACCCGGCACGAGCGTGTTGTAAATGGCTGAGACGCAGATGTGACAGTTCCATCAGGCTCGGGCTCTCACGTGGCGGACCTTGCAAATTGAATTCAGGGAGGTCGGCCTGTCCGCGTGGCTGCGCGATTTCATGCCCACAGTTTGGGGAGAGGCCAGGCAGCCACGCTGACCCTTCCCGTCTCACGTCCCCCGCCTCGCGTCCTGGGGTCTTCCTCAGCTCCCCAAGCGGCAGCCGGCGATCGGTGGCACCCTCAGACACCCTGTCCAAGCGACGGTGTCATTTTTAATATCGCATCTTCAGACCTGAGGTTTATTTCTAGGTCGGGGGCCGGCCTGCCTTTCCAGAGAGAGAACCGCAGAAAGTTTAGGGCACGGCCCCTGACCCTGGATGGTGGGCGGCTTTTCAACAGAACCCAAGCCCACGCAGGTGCCTTTGGGGGCCGGAGATGTTCCGTTTTCAATCCGTGGGGTGTTTGCTTGAGCTGCTCTGTGTGTGCCGAAAACTGAGCTTTGGTGAGGATGTGGGGAAATAAATCAAGCCTTTTGCCTCGCCGGTGGGGGTATGAAATGGTGCGGCCACTGTGGAAATAAAGAGTTTGGCAGTTCCTCAAAAAGGTACGTGTAGGGGCGCCTGGGTGGCTCAGTCGGTTGAGCATCCAACTTCGGCTCAGGTCAAGATCTCATGGTTCATGGGTTCGAGCCCCGCGTCGGGCTCTGTGCTGACAGCTCGGAGCCTGGAGCTGCTTACGATTCTGTCTCCCTCTCTCTCTGCACCCCCTCCCCAAGGCAGAGTGTTTGCTGATGTCACCCAAAGTTCCCACCTCCCTTTCACGGGGGGACTGGGGTGATTATGGTGGACAGAGGCCCCGCCCTTGGGCTTGCCGTGGTCCCGAGTCAGACAAACACTACCCAGTGGGCTTATCTGTTACGCAGCCGAAGCGGGTCGGCCCTGACTGATGGAGGGGCTCCCTCTCGGACTTGAATGCCGGCTGGGCCTCGCACAGGCAGAGGAGGGGAGGCCCTTGGAGGGCTGGAAGCTGACAGCACAAACCTGGGCCTGGAACCGTGTGCGGCGTGACGGGGCCACGCAGAGCCGAGTCGGGAGGAGGGGAGGAGGCGTCCGAGGGGGCGGGGAGAGGGGAAAGGACCTCAGCGGGTGGAGGGATTAATGTTTGTCAAATGAAGTGATCTTTTTCCTCCTTTATTTCACTCTTTCCTTGACCCTTTCCTGCCCCTGGGGTGCTGTGCGCACATTGCGTCAGGGATGATTTATGACAGCAGGGGGGAGAGAGAGACAGAAGAAAGGAAGCTTGAGAGAGGGGTGGGGGGAGCAGAGAGAAGAGTTATTTTATAGCTTTTACTTTTTAAAATTTTTTATTATTTCATTTATTCATTTTTATAGGTTTTACTTTTTATTTTATTTTTTAAAGATTTATTTTTTAATTTTTAATGTTTATTTATTTTTAAGAGACAAGAGACACACATAGAGTGTGAGTGGGGGAGGGGCAGAGAGAGAGGGAGACACAGAACCTGAAGCAGGTTCCAGGCTCTGAGCTGTCAGCACAGAGCCCGATGTGGGGCTCAAACCCACAAACCTGAGATCATGACTTGAGCTGAAGCCGGATGCTTAACCGACTGAGCCACCTAAGTGCCCCTACTTTTTAAAGTCTAGAACTGGGTGTACAGGAAGTAGAGACAAAAAATAGGGAAACCCTCCCCAGCAGACCAGAAGATTCTCCAGACTGGAGGAACAGCCCGGAGAGAGAAGACATCGATGGGTAGGTGTGAGGGGGGCCTGGCTCCCTGGGCGAGTCCTCTGGCAGCAGAGTCCCTGGATTCCTTGTTGGTGGTAAGAGCAGAGGGGCTCTGGTGGCCTGAGGGAGGCTGGGTAGGTAGCAGGCCGTCGGAGGGCTGGTGAAGCTACAGCAGCAAGGGACAGATGCCCAGACGGTAGGGACTGAGCCGGGACAGGCCTTTAGAGAGCTCACGTAACCTCCTCAGCGGGGAACAACAGGAGGCTCTGGGCACCATCTTTGCGAATTACTTGGGCTTCTCCTCATGGTCACAAGGTGGCTGCTGCAGCGTCACCATCACATCCGCACACATCTGTGCCAGTGGCGGGCTGCGGGGCTGCGGGGCTGTGGGGCGGCCGGCGCGGCAAGAATGTCCGTGGCCCTCCCTGTGGGGAATGTTTTCCCCAGAGAGTTCCCCCGAAGCCTTCCTCTCGAGTTCATTGACCAGGGTCGTTCCTCATGGCCACCCGTGGCTACAAAGGAGGCTGGGGAGCAGGTGCCGGATTCTTCTCCTCTCTCATTCTTCACTTCGACAAAATCTCCCGCGAGAAGAGAAGTTGCAAGCATTGCACAAAAAAATCCCCACCATCCTTGACCCACCTTCCCCAAATGTTAACATTTGCTTTACTCTCTCCCCCCACACGCGCACACACACATGTGCATGTTTTCTGAACTGTGTGAGTCAGTTGCGGACATAATGTCCCTTTGTCCCCAAATACTCCATTGTGTGTTTCTGGAAAACAAAGGCGCGCTCTTACATAACCACAGCTCAGCCATCAAAATCGGGGAATTAACATAGAAACAATGCAGTTGTGCGATCAGGCGACCTTTTTCGGATGTCCCCCATTGTCCCCGAAACGTCCTGCCCAGCAGAACAGACGCCTGGATCACACAGTGCTCAGCGGTCGTGGCTCCCAAGCCTCTGTTAGTCACAAGCACTGCCTGAAACTTCCTTGGCCTTCCGTGACAGAGATCTGCGGAAGAGGACAGGCCAACGTGGCCGCAGCCCCCAGCCCGGCGCCCACCCGCTGCGGTTCCCGCAGGTGATGCCACCCGCCCGCTCCTTGATGCCCTGTCCGGGGCCACGTGCTGTCGCCTGGTCCCATTTTCGGTGATGTTAGCTGTGATCGCGGGTGAGGCCGCTGCCAGGGGCCCCCACTGTGCACCTGCCGTGCTAACGCACACTTTCTGCCTTGAGGGCGGGAACAGGTGCGCGGTGGCCGCGCATGAGGACTGAGGTCCGGCACGTCTGGGTTTCTCAACTGCTGCCCGCGGCCACCACTGATGTTGGGTTGAGGGGGAGGAAGGAGGTCCTCAGAAGGAGCAGATTCCATTCTCTCTTAGCTACGCTTTCTAGGGACCTACTGTGTGCCAGGCTCCTGGGCCAGACCCCACAGAAAACAGTAACAGATGACATTGTCTCCCCCCATTGACCTCGCTGCCCAACGGGAGGGAAGGCACTAATGTTTCTTGCACACCTACTGTGTGCCACACTTTGGGTTCTGCGCTCACATCCACTGTCTCATGGAAATTAGCATCTCCGCTCTGAGTGATGATGGGGGGGACTTGATTCATCTCGAGAACAAGAGGGACAATTCACAGCTCCTCTGATTTCTCAGTCTGCCTCTCCTCACTTGAGCACGGTTTTTTTTTTAAAAGCATCTGAAATATTTTCCATATCAAGTGTGTCAAGGACCTAATTATGAACTTCATTATAATTGTTCATTAGTTATATTTTGTTCAATTACTTTAACAAGTTGCCAAATGGAACACAAAGGCGGCAATTAGCATTATGTAATTGTAACGAGACACTGCCGTTGGGTTACGGAGCGTTGTTTTTGCTTGTGTGTTTTCTCCCCCAGAGGAAGACAGACTGACGGAAGGTGGTGGTGGCCGTCTGTCTGCTCGTCTGCTCCACCCACGCTGCCCGGGAAGGCGGGAACAGCCTTTTCTTCCGTACAAGGTCAAGTTTGGAAAAACGGAGGTGTGTAAGCATCACCTAGACATGTTCCAGAAGATGATTATTGTATTATTATTGCTGATTATTATGCTATTGGTGATGAGTGTTATGTGACTAATTACGTGGCAGGCACTGTTTTAGGCACGTTTATATCCAAGAATTCATTTAATCTTCCTGTCAGGTGCCCGAGGGTGAGTGCTCTCATTCCCCCATTTTACAGATGGAGAAATCAAGGCACAAAGTCTGGGCCACTGGCCTGAGGCCACACAGCGAGGAAGTGCTGGAGCCTCAAGCTCCAGGGCCTCCTTTTTTCTATTGGTTATTGAGTCTCAGAAAAAGTCATGTATTTTGAAAAACGTGAATTGCCTACTTCATCCAGTAGGAGACCATCAATGAAAAAAATGATGTTGAATTTTGGCCACTTAATTGTTAATATCTGAATGGATTTTAGAGGTAGGAATATGAAAGCAACCTTCTAAAGGTCCTAGAACCGGACCACACGCTGTCTCCCGTGGCCGCCCTTGACCCTCCGCTGAGGGGACGGACCACGCCGCGCCTGCGGGCTGCACCCGTTTGATCCCTGAAGGTGTTTCGACAGGATTCCATTAACTAAAATACCCACTTGTCAAACTCCACGGAGCTGGCGTGGCCAGGAACTTTAGATTCTTAGGCGAGAAGTGAAAACACCCAACCCATCTTGTTTGAGAAAAGGGAAGACCCGGGCGCCGGGGCGGCTCCGTCAGCTACGCGGTAAAGGATCCGGCTCTTGGTTTCGGCTCATGAGGCTCATGAGCTTTTGGTTCCTGAGATCGAGCCCTGCATTGGACTCTGTGCTGGCAGTGTAGACCCTGCTTGGGATTCTCTCTCTGCCTCTCTCTCTGCCCCTCCCCCGCTCGCACACGCATGCGCACTCTCTCACTCTCAAAATAAACAAGAAAAGGGACCATCTATCGGCTGAGGCCCCCCGAGAAGTCTGGGTGTGGATTTCAAGCGTGGCTGTATCCAGGACCTCAGACCGTGTCCTGGGTGCATCTCCTCCGTCCCACCAAGGGTTCTGCTGCCTTCTGTGTCCAAGTCACCGTCAGGCCACTGTCCTCGCCAGGTGGCAAGAGTCCACCAAAATTACACTTGCCCCGCCCTGTGGCCGCTGCGGGGTGTCCCTGTGAGAGACCTTCCGTAGCAAGTGACGGGTCAGTGGGCAACCTGCGGGGTCTGCCTGCGCCTCTGCGCCGCGCCCTGCCAGGGGCTGGGACCTGGATCAGGACCGGGGCAGCAGGGGGAGGGTGGGCAGGGTGCGGTCACCTCTCTGCGGGTGCCTTGTGCAGTCGTATCCACGTGGGGTCTCAAAGGTCCCGCCTGGCTCCGCCTCCTCACCCGGTACCTTCCGCAGGGGCCGCCCCCGTCAGTCTCTGGCTCTCTTGGCTTTGTCTCAGCGCCCGATTCCCCGGTGGCCCAGCGTGCATCCCTTGTGCCTTAACGAAGAAGCTGGTCTTCCCTGGGGCTTTCCCAGGAGTTCCAGCAAAGTCCCTGGGCCTGGCTCCCAGGGCTGGGCACTGGGGGAGCCCTCCCTGTGAATCCGATTGGCCAGGCTCGGGTCATGTGACCCCTGGTGGGCCTGCGGCTTGACTCCAGGAGAGACTGTAGCTCCCGGAGGAAAGTCTGGGTCCTCTGCACGGAAGGGGAAGGAACTCGCTTCAGGTCAGGCGCAAACAGCAGACCTGCCTTGGAAGGCCATGAATTCAGAGGGCCTGGCCTGTAGCCACCTTGGCCCGTGGGACTCAGTGTCCACATCTAGGAAATGGGCATATGGCAAATGGATCTCATTCTGTCTTGCTCTGCCTCTCTCTCTGTGTGTCTTCCTCTTCCTCTTGGCTGATCTCCGCTCACAGCCCCCCTAACAGCATCCGTCTGGACTCCGGGCTGTTAGCAAGAGCCTGGTCCAGATGGCCCGACGGATTGGAGTCGGCGGCTTGCTGTGGTGATGACACGGAGCTAATTCTTAATAACGATGAAAGGCAGTAAACCCGCGTCTGGATCAGATGGAGATACCTGGTCGGGCCACGCTGTCCGCTGCGGTCCTGGCCCTTGTCACCAGATCGGGGGTTGATCGGCGGACTTGGGCCCCTCCTGGGAAGGCCTCAGAGCTTAGAAAGCCAGGGTCCCCTGAATCTGCGACTGGCCGGTTGCAAAGACCAGACCCCCTTGATCTTAGGGATGAAGTCACAAGGCAGCCAGCTTGTGAGCGCAGTGGCCGGAGATCTTGGTTCACAAGCACAGGAGTGCGTCGGACCGAGCTGGGTCCGCGGGGACACGGGACGGGCACACAGAGGACCGAGTTGTTGCTTTGGACTTTATTGACGCGATACTGGGGTGCCTGGCGGCTCAGTTTGGGTGAGCGTCCAACTTCAGCTCAGGTCATGATCTCGCAGCTTGTGGGTTCCAGCCCCGCGTCCGGCTCTGTGCTGACAGCTCGGAGCCTGGAGCTGCTTCGGATTCTGTGTCTCCGTCTCTGCCCTGACCCCGCTAGCACTCTGTCTCTCTCTCTCAAAAATAAATAAACAATTATTTAAAAAAAGAAAGAAATGATACGGGGGTGGGGGCGCGCAAAAGTACGCTCCCCGAATGAGCACGCCCTGGCAGAGAAGCCGGCACCGAGTTAGTCGGTGAGGCTGCTGGGCCCCGAGGTCCCGGACGGTGGAGACCCCTCCCCACCCCCACAGCCCGGTCTCCGCTGCTTCCACTTCCGTCGGGGCGGCCCAGGCCACCCGCATGGCCTGGAAGCCCAGCTCTGCCACGGGTGCCGCCTGTGTGGCCTGGGGCAACACGTGTGCCCCAGTTTGCACGTTTGCAGTAAAGTAACTCCGCCCCCCCCAACGCCCTGCCCCGCCTGCCCAGGCTGTGCAAAGGATGGTGTATGTGAAGTGTGTTGAAGGAGTTCAAGCATTCCGAGTTTTTTACTGTTTATTTATTTTTGAGAGAGAGAGAGACAGAGCATGAGCAGGGGAGGGACAGAGAGAGAGGGAGACACAGAATCGGAAGCAGGCTCCAGGCTCTGAGCTGCCAGCACAGAGCCCGACGCGGGGCTCCAACCCACGAACCTGGAGATCATGACCTGAGCCGCAATTGGACGCTCAAACCACTGAGCCGCCCTGGGGGCCCCGCACCATATTCTTATTTTAAATGATGATGGGGCACCTGGCCGGCTCTGGAAGGTGTGACTTTTGATCGCAGGGCTGTGAGTTCGAGCCCCACATTGGGTGTGGAGATTACTTAAATTAATAAAACTTAAAAAATAAAACGGTCAGTTGGCATTCGTGGTGTGAGGTGGCTGCTGTTTCTCGTGAAGACGCACACAGCAGGGAGTCCTCGGCACGTGCACGGGGGGCTCACAGGACAGGGTCTCCCCGGATGACTCACGTTCCTTTTCCTACAGCTCAGCTTTACTTTTGACCCAAACTGATTCCCCTGTAGTTTCCTGAAATCTCGTTCGATCCCGGGATGCACCCACCTGTTCCCCGGGACCACTTCTTAAAAAGGAAACCTGAATGTCTGTGTGCAGGGGTGTGCGTCCTTCCATTTGGCCACAGTCCCCACCCCTCCCTGCTGCCCCACACCTGCCCTGCTTCACTGCTACTTACTTAGCTTGGCCCCCTGGACCTCCGTGTTTATGATCCCAGATCCCAAGAACCTAAGAGCAGGGGGTTTGGGAAGACAAAACATGAAACTTCGCACTTTTGCATCTATTTTCATGGAAATCCCATTCCGCCCCGAAATTGCAAACCCAGGGAAGAAGACACGGACACGGGACCATCCAGCCACCTGTGGAGACGGCGGCTCTGCTGGGTCCCAAACGCAAGGCCTGTAGTTGGCTCCGTGGGCCCGTGCGGTCACGGCCGCTGCTGTCTCTGCCGCAGTCTTCTCGTCCTGCCGTCTCTGCGCCCCTGGCGCTTTCCCTGTCCTCGGAGCTGAGTCCTGGGCAGGAGCCCATGGCTGCGTCTCCCTTGTTGTGAAATGAGTTGCTAAGCTCTGTTCCAGCCGGCTTCCCGTCTATTTCATTCCCAGGGACCCTCCGACGGTTGGTCTCTGTCAGAGACCCTTATAGACCACGGCGTGTCCGTTATGGTAGAGGAGTTCACGCTGTCCGCGGCGGGCTGACAGGTGCCCCCGGCCTTCTGCTCCCGGGTCCCACTCCTTTTTGAGGCTGAGCCACCGGTTCCCGGGTTGGTGAATGAAATCCCACAGGTTTGCAATGAAGCTTGATTTTGTTTGTTTGTTTGTTTCTGTTTTTGTGTGTTTTGTTGTTGTAGGAATCCTGTTTTATATTGCGGGTTCTTGTCTTTCTGTGTGTCGGACTGGGAATTTGGAAGTCCGTGTTTTAGTTCTGAGTTTCAGATGTCACCACAAAGCTGTGTGAGGCGCGGCTAGTCACGTGACCTCTCTGAGTCTCAGGGTTTCCTTCTGACGAGGGGGGAAACGGAAGTCTGCCCGTCCAATCTCTCAGGGGTGTTGAGTTGATGAGATGAGATCATGGCCACGAACTTGCTTTGATACGAGACAAAACTTTGTTGTTCTGTGGCGCCGTCTGTAAGCATATGGGTAAGAAGTTGGCATGTGGGTGAGAAATGGTTTTGCTTGCAGGTAACAGGAAACTTGACGCTTATGGCTTAATAAAGATGTGCTTTTCTGAATATCTGTTTTTTAAAATTTTATTTAAACTTTTCTGAATACGTAACATGTAGGGGCGCCTGGGTGGCTCAGTGAGCCAAGTGTCTGACTCTGGGTCTCAGCGCAGGTCATGATTTTGTGGTCCATGGAATTGAGCCCATGTTGTTTGGGATTCTCTCTCTCCCTCTCTCTCTGCCCCTCCCCTGCTTAAATAAGTAAACATAAAAAAAAGGAATATACACCATAACACGTATCCCAGAAGTGGTCACCTTTGGGTGACGACAAGCGCTCAGTGATGAAAGGGCCCCAAGTCTCTGTGATTCTCCTGGTCTTCTCCTCACGGCCTCAAGATGGCTGCTGGAACGCCAGCCATCACAGCAATGCTGAAGGCAAGAGGAAGGGCTGGGGCCCCTCAGGCTCCCCTGTCCCATTTCTGGGAGGCAAACGTACTCCCAGACTCTCTCCAGACCACTCATCTCGCTGGACAGAAGTCGGTCTTCAAGGAAGGGCCGGGAAAATACGTGTTCAGCCTTTGCATCTCTTACACAGTGAGGGGCAAGGGGAAGGCAGCTGGTGACCGGCGTGGGATTCGGTCGCTAACAGCGTTGGGAAAACTGGAAAATTCTGAGAGGCACTAACGGAACTTGCTCTGCCACAGGGGGAAGACAACACTGAAGGATTGTGATCTGCACCCTTGTGATTGCTGCTCCCGCTTAGCTGAGCCTCCCCTGGGGCCTGCCTCCGACGGAACAGCTCACATTCTACTTCGGAGGTGGAATTATATTAAAAATCAGATGCTCGTCATTATGCAAATGGAGTCTCGCTATAGCTTAGGATTTTCATTTTTCTATGAATTATTCCTTTTTCCCTGCTTTCCACCCCCTCCCCCTCAATCTCTGGGAAGAAATAAAAACAACCACTGACTGATCAGAGGAATTTTCCAATCACCCAGTCAGTGGATATTTATCGAGTGTCTCTTAGGTACCGGGAGCTGTGTTTGGTTCTGGGAAACGGCCATGAAAGGCACAGCGGCTGCAGGATTGGAGCCTACGTTCCCGTCGGGGAGACGGGTGGCACGTAAATTAATAAGGGAGATAATTTTTGAGAGTGAGGCCTGGGAAGAAGGCAATAAAACAGAGGTGCAGGTGGGGAGGGCTCCCTGAGGGGGAGTGGCTGGCAGAGGCCTCGAGGAGGTGACCCTGCAGGAGAAACTGGAGGGATCAGAAGCCAGGTGTGTGGCGATTGCGGGCTGAGGAGACAGCAGGTGCAAAGGCCATGGGGTCTGCACAGTTCCCAATCCAGGCCGCGGGTCTCCACTGATGCCTTTTTGCCAGTGGTACCATCCAACCCCAGGGCCTTTGCACCTGCTGTTCTTCCGATCTCCCCCTGCGTGGCTCATTCTCTCATCCTTTCAAGTGTTTGTTCAAATGTCCCTTTTCAGGGGAGCCTTTCCTGACTCTTTTTTCTTCCACTTCTATACATATTTTCTTTGGGGACACCTAGGTGGCTTGGTCAGTTAAGCATCTGATGTTGGCTCAGGTCATGATCTCATGGTTTGGGAGTTCAAGCCCTGCAGTGGGCTCTATGCTGACAGCACGGTCTGTCTGGCTCCCTCTCTCTCTGCCCCTCCCCAGCTCATGCCCTCTCTCTCTCTCTCTGTCTCTCAAAAATAAACAAACATTAAAAACAACAACAACAATTTTTAAAGATACTTTCTTGGAGCCCAGTCAGTAGAACACGCACTTCTTGATCTCAGGGTCGTGAGTTA
This sequence comes from Mungos mungo, assembly GCA_004023785.1. Classification (NCBI taxonomy): domain Eukaryota; kingdom Metazoa; phylum Chordata; class Mammalia; order Carnivora; family Herpestidae; genus Mungos; species Mungos mungo. Next base: position 118,181 of record PISW01004716.1, read on the forward strand.
GGCCCATGTTGGGCAGGGGGTTGGCGGGGGAGGGGGGGTAGAGTTTACTTTAAAAATTTTAAATTAAAAAAATAATAAGAACAATATATTTAGAAAAAAGGCTTTGTTTTACTTTTCTTCGCACTGATTTTCTCTGACCCGCTGTAGGTTTTTCCTGTTGATTTGGTGTCTGATCTCTCTCCCCACACTGGAATGTCTGCCTTTCCATAAGCTTTCCAGAATTTTCTCTCGTTCACTGGTGCACCCCTGGAACGCACCGCCGTGCCTGGCACGTCCGAGGGGCTTGGGAGAGATCTGCCCAAAGAATGATGAATGAGTGAGGCTTGAGGAGGTGGTAAGTTGTAACTTTTTTTATTTAACCTATTTTTCCTTTTTTTTTTTTTGAAAACCTGAGCAGACACCAGGGTTTCTTCTCCAGGAGCCTCGTTATGTAACCGGGACCTTCGTTCTGGAAGGTGCTGTCAGCACAGCTTCAAGCAGTTGTGCTCAGTGTTCACAGCCTCTCCCGGTAGCTGCGTGCGGAGCTCTCGGGAGGAGCCCTGGGGATGAGTCCTCGTGTCGGCGGGGAGGGAGGGGTCCCGCCGCGCGGGGAGGCCCCGGGGCTGATGGGGCACCTGCGGGCGGCAAGGGCCCTCGGGGTCAGCCCGTGGCCGAGTCGTGCGCTGAGGGACAGAAGGGCAGCTCTGTCCTGTAAATCACAGGCAGGAGAAGCTGAGGGCGGGAGCAGAAAGGACTGGTAAGGGTTCCCATCTGGGCTCTGTCACCTGTTAGCCGCATGTCCCGAAGCGTCCCAGCGTCCCTAAGGGATTCAGGTAACAGCGTCTCCGGCTCAGAGACTCCCTCGTGGTCCCGGAACCTGCGGTGGCCATCAGCACGACATCCCGCCAAACAGCCTATCCCCCCCACCCCCCGCCTGGGGACCCCCCAGGGGACGGAGGAGGGTGGACCCTGGCCTGGGCCGCCCCCGGTCCGCAGATCCCAAGGGCTCACGTGTGGCGAGGCTCCTTCCGCGGCCAAGTTTGTTGGAGGTCGGCTGGAAAGTCACCCTGGTTTGTTGTGTTTATTCACTTGTATCATATACTCCCGGTTTTATGCAATTAATAGAAGACCCCCACCTCGGGCTAGCTCATCATGCGTTGTGAATTTGTAAATGTCAAGATGATCCCGGGGGAGTTTGGCAGCGTCGCTTCCAGGAGATGATACCCAGGGGGCTAAACTTAGCGCTGTCCCCTGCCCAGGACACCGGGGCTGCTGGGGGGAGGTGGGGGACGCGCTGGGGTATCTCGGATCGACGGCCTTCGGCAGCGGCCGCCTTCCTAGACGGTCGGTTTCCATACGTGGGGCTCCATCACCGGCCCTGGGCCCCCGTCTCCCCCCAGCTCCAGTGGGCACTGGTGGGAGAAGCCAAGAAGTCGTCGGTCACCACAGCCTCGTGGCCGTGCCAGCAAGGCCCCCTGTGGCGCAGCCTCCCCGGGGAGGATGTGATGGAGCCTCCGCTGTCCCCGTCGGCGGCGGCTCCGCATCTATCAGGACTGGTTCTCCCAGAACTCTCCGGTGGCTCCCGGAGGGCCTTGGGGACAGAGCCTCGGTCTCCTTATTTGTAAAACGGGGCTGAAAACACCCCCCTGCTTTTACCGGCACGGTCCAATGGTCTGTCAGGCTCGAAGGTCTGCACAAACAGTACGGGACGAGGCTCGCCCCCAGTCGGTCAGGTGGCAAGGAGCGCGGTGGCCGGGGGCCCGAGCTGACAGCGGGGCGACCCCTCCAGGCCGGGGAGCGCCGTGTCCGCACCTGGACAGGCCGGGGACTCAGCAGTGATGCTCCGGGTGGGGCTTCTCTCTGGCTGCTGCTAGTGCTTTTAATTAAGCACTGCCACCCTACTTAGAGGTGTGGACGGTGAGAAATTGGGGTGCCCCAGCTCTGGGGTCCAAAGTGCAGGGATTGCGCAGTGCAGACATGCTTAAGGAAATGTGATTGCATTAAAAACTTTTAATTTACAGTTTTAAAATGTTTGTTTTTGAGAGACAGACAGACTGCAAGCAGGGGAGGGGCAGAGAGAGAGGGAGCCCCAGAGTCGGAAGCAGGTTCCAGGCTCCGAGCTGTCAGCACAGAGCCCGACGCGGGGTTTGAACCCACGAACCGTGAGATCATGACCTGAGCTGAAGTCGGACGCTTAACCCACTGAGCCTCCCGGGCGCCCCTAGATCCTGCTTTGTAAACATGCGGTATTTACATAAAATGTTAAACATAAACAAGGCTGAAGTTCCCGATTTCCTGAGCGCCTGACCTGAGCGGAAGTTGGACCCTTAACCGAGCCCCCCAGGCGCCCCCAATTTACATTTTTACAGGCAGAAGCATCCTTATCTCGGTCTCCTGCCCGCTGAATGGAGGCGTGCTTGGGAAAGTCCGAGGCCGGGAGGGGGCGCCGGCTTCGGTGGAGCAGTGCTCCTGCCGCGTCTGCTCCCCCTTGGAAGCCGCTGGCCGTGGGCGTCCGTCCTTGACCGCCTGGCACCCGGCTCCCAGCCCCCGGGTGGGCCACGTGACTCCAGCCTGGACAATTAGCATATCCCGCCCCCTGAGCACAGTGATTGGCTCAGCGGTCGGCATATGACCTCACCGGGGCCAGTAATATTTCCTTTCTGCCATTCTTACGATGACAGGTCCCAAGGACATGGGGTTCCTAGAACCAGCCAAGCCTGAAGCCACAGCCGCTGTGATTATGTGAACCAGTCATCCCTTTTGGCTTTGGTTTCTGTCATTATAAAACATAACACTGTACTGAGCCCTGTGGTTCCAGACAGGAGGAAATCTCTTGGTCCTTTGCAACTAAATGTAGCGATTTTCACAAGGGAGCAACCCCAACTTGGGTCAACCGAGAGAGGAATGCGGAGGTCCACCTCCGTCAGGCGCTGGTCTCGTCTCTCCATTGATGTTTCCATAACCTTTCCCCATCCCGTCCTGCGTCTCATCCTTTCCTGTGCCTCCCCTGGGCCTCTGCAAAAGCAGAGAAGCTAACGCACATTAACCCCGGCTGATCTGAAATACTCCCCCGTGCCCCCACAGGAAGCCCCTAAACAAAGACTGAGGAATAAATATAACTGGTGAGATAAATAAAAACCATTTAAAACTGTGAAGGCGTATGTGCTCAGAAGGAAGCACTCTGCAGACCCATTTTCCGGACACGCTATCCCTCATACCCGTATTTTACCAACGGGTAGTGGATTAAGCAATTCCAGTGAGTGATATGATAAAATTACAACTAGTGATGATTTCATTAAATTTCTGAACTTCACTGTGACTGGCTCCCTGATATTTACAAATTCATAATGTATAATGGACTAACCGAGATGGGAAATCTTTTATTAATTGGATAAACCAGAGACTGTATATTAACAATGAATAAATAAAACAAATGAGGTTGAATTCATAGACCTCAAGTTAAGATCTGAGCGAACCACTATGCAATCCTAGGAATCTGAATTGGCATAACTTTTCCGAGAGGCACTGGATGTGAAAATTCCTGAGCTGTACCTGCCTTCACGTGGTGATCTGTCCTTTAGGGACCCACCCTGAAGAGCCAACCATGCACATGTAAGAAGGTGCAGGAACAAGACTGCTGCTTTTTAAAAAAAGGTTTTATTGAGTTAAGTAATCTCTAACACCCAATGTGGGGCTTGAACTCACAACCCTGAGATCAAGAGTCCTATGTTCCACCAACTGAGCCAGAGAGGCATCCCATGTGAGCTCATTTAAAATTTTTTTTTACATGTTTATTTACGTGAAAGAGAGAGAGAGAGAGCATGAGCAGGGGAAGGGCAAAAATAGGGAGACACAGAATCTGAAGCAGACTCCAGGTTCTGAGCTGTCAGCACAGAGCTCGATGTGGGGCTTGAACTCAGAAACTGTGAGATCCTGACCCGAGCTGAAGTCGAATGCTTAATGGACTGAGCCCCCCAGTCACCCCATACTTGTTTCTCTTCTGCCTGGAATGCATATTTTGAAAAAAAAAATTGAACTCTCACAACGTCAGTATAAAAGAAAGGATTTTTTTTTTGTATTTTCTATCATTTGACTTGAGATATTTTGTTGAGTGGTAAATACAGATCGCCGTCCATTTGGGGCTTTTTCTATGCGGACTTCTATCCATTAGGCTGCGTTTGGCTACAGGTAGTTAATGTCCAAGTTGCTGTGTTTAAACCATTCAATTATTCACCTGGGTGAACAGGAAGTCTGGCCTGGAGGCTGGTTCTGTGGCTCAGAGATGTTGTCCGGCTCTCTCTTTCTGTCCCACCCTCTGTGGTTGTGCGGTGCCTCAAGGTCAAAAGAGGCTGCCAGAGCCCTCCTATCACACCTTCTCTCTCTAAGAGGGCAGGAAGGAGGGGGTGGAGGGCAGAATGGCCCTCTTCTATCTAGCAGAGCGGTCTTCCCACAACTACCTTTTACATGGATCTCCGTGGTCAGCACTGGGTCACATGCCTCCCCTAGTTCTTTGCCAGGATGGGATGTGATTGGCTGACACCCATCAGGACTCCTCCCCCTGCACACCGTGGGGAGGTTGCCACTCAAACCCGGTGGAGGCCTGTTGGGAAGGACATAAGGCTGAGTCTGTAGTTCTGGGGGGTCTTGGGCTGCGCCGAGACCCCAGTGGGTGCCAGAGGCACAACCCACCCATCCTGGGGGCTAACAGACCTCGGGGTCAGCTCCGATTGTGCCCCGAGCTGGCCGGCAGTGTGACCACAGGTAAATTGTGAAGTGTTCGGTGCCTCAGTTTCCTCAACCATAAAATGGACAGATGGCTGTGAGGGTCCAATGAATTAAAAATGTGTCCGCCCCAAACGACCCCAAACAGGTGACAAAAAGTGGTACAGGGTGTTCAGAGCAGAACCGTTCACTGTGGCCACGAGGGGCCGACCAGCCAAGGGCCCAGCGGCAGACTGTCCCACCCACATGGGGCAATAGTCCTCAGTTAGAAACAGGCAAGGAGGGGGCGCCTGGGGGGCTCAGTCGGTTGAGCTTCCGACTTCGGCTCAGGTCATGATCTCACGGTTTGTGGGTTCAAGCCCCGCGTCGGGCTCTGTGCTGACAGCTCAGGGCCTGGAGCCTGTCTTTGGATTCTGTGTCTCCCTCTCTCTCTGACCCTCCCCTGCTCGTACTCTGCCTCTCTCTCTCTCTGTGTCTCGCAAAAATAAGTAAAATGTTAAAAGAAAATTATAAAAAGAAACAGGGAAGGAGGGACTGATTCATACCACAACCGTGGACCGACCTGGCAGACACTGCGTTGCGAGGAAGTCAGGTGCAAAAGACAGAACGTTGTAAGATCCCATTTGGATGAAATGTCCAGACTCGGCAAAGCCATAAAGACACAGAGTAGTTCGGTGCTTGCCGGAGGCTGAGGGGTGCGGGGGAGTAGCTGGGCACAGGCTTTTTCTCTGGGGTGATGAGAAGGTTCTGGAACTGGGTATCGGTGATGGGTGCACAGCACCGTGAATATACTAAATGCCACTGAATCGCACATTTTGAAATGGTTGAAAGGGTAAATTTTGCGTTATGTGTATTTGATGACCACAAATATAAAACAGAAAGTGTTCATTTTACAACAATAAATATAAGCAAATAAAAAATAAATAAATAAACCAAACCCTTACAGCAGTGCCTGCCTGGTGTGTGTGAAATGTTCTGCCCCCGAGCGGTTAAAGCTTGTCCCCAAAATCCCCTGCTGGTGTCTTTGCATGTCCCTGTCCCCACCCCCACTCCAGGCGGATCCTGGGCCCCCAGGGATCATTCTACTGCCCCCAGGGGGCGCCGGGAAGCTGCTGGGGGCTGGGGGAGGGGGGCTCGGGTGTTTTCCGCTGAACCACACCTGGAAGCCGTTCATCCCCGGGTCTCCCCACCGGTCGGGGCTCTCGCTGAAAGTGGGCTCCAGCCCCCTCCGTCCTCAATTTTCCCTGGGTTTTCAGGCTTCCCTCCACCTCCTGAGGGCTCAGCTCCTAACCTTCCCTCTCATCTCCCCTCCTTTCGCTGGGCTTTCCCCGCGCGCCCAGCCCTGTCCCTGTCCCTAGCTATTTGGCGAACAAGGCGGGGGCTGACCTCCCAGTGGGGGAGACCGGCACTAGTGAAGTCTCCTTCCCGGACGCGTGATGGCAGGCAGTCCCCGCGGCGGTGCAGAAAACACGGAAATGGGACCGAGGGAGATACGGGCACTTGCACCGCGGGGTCCGCAGAAAGGGCCCCCTGCCTTCCATCGCTCGCCCGTGTGCGCAGGTGTGCTGGCCACGGCGCCCTTCTCGACCTCCGGTTCCAGGGAGCCACCTGCGATTTGGAGAGGCTCTCCTCCCCCACCATGCTCGCGTGGTGGAGACGGGGTTCTGTTCCCTGGACCATCCCAGTTAAACACGGGGATGGGTCGCCGCACGTGTCCTCGAAACGTTGGCGGTGCAAAGGATACAGGGGTGTTCCAAAGCCGGGGCAGGGGTGGGGGAAATCTGCCCGGCCCCCGCTGTGGTCCCCTTCCCTCTGCGGTTCAGGCCGGGCCCGCAGTGCCAGCGATGGCCACGAGATGGCAGTGTCGCTCTATGCTTGCGGCCGGCGGGCGCGTGGGCTGCGGTTAGCAGAGCTGGGGGCGGGGAAGGGCGCCAGAAGGCCTGCGTGGGGGCACCTGCCTGGCGGGTAGGGGGTGCGGGACGTGGGGGAACCTAGCTCGGAGCAGAGGGCCTTGGTCTCGCTCTTAGTTGGATTGCCTCAGTTTCCCCATCTGCACACAGGGGAAGACTTGATGCTTGCGTAATTCTTATGATCTTGTCTCAGGCTCTAAAGCCAGCAGACTGGGGGGTGAGATTCTAGGTTTGCTGAGTGGGGCTGCGGGGTAGGCTGGAGAGGGGGCTCTGCCCCGCAGGAGGGCGGGTGGTCTCCTGGGTCCCTGCTGCCGGTCCCTCCTACCTTCTCTGACCTCTTCAGGAAGTCCCCCTTCCTGCCCAGAAATACACCTGCCCTGGCAATACCCCCATTAGAATATAGACTCTGGGGCCTGGTTAATATGGAGTCCTTACCCGACCACAGGACAGGCTGGGGCAGGGCTGGAATCCTCATCACACATAAGGAGCTCAGAGAGGTTTAGGGGCTTCTCCCAAGTCACACAGCCGCATGGAAAAGCCAGCCTCAAAACCCAGATCCCTCTCCACAGCCATCCTTAGCAGCGATCAGCCCCAGGGCAGGGGTGGGGGGTGGACAGGACCACGTCTGTCTACTTCAGCTCTGTAACAGCCCTTAGAACAACAGTACGAACAGGGGTGGAGGGCTTGGGAGGGGTCCACTGTATTTTTCAATCATTTTGAATTATTTGAAAAAGTTTCCTAATTTGCTTTTTTATGTAATCTCTACACCCAACATGGGGCTCGGAATTAGGATCCCGAGATCCAGAGTCTCATGCTTTTCGACTGAGCCAGGCAGGCCCCCCCCCCCCGGGAGGGGGTCTGTTTTACATGGCTGGTCTGGTCTGGGAAGGCCTCTCTGAGGAGGCGAGGGGCTCACCAGACCTATTCACCCCCTCCCTGTGCACCCGGGCCAGGAAGCGACTTGTTACCTGTGCTCACAGACCCTTGTCCTCCCCGCCCCACCCCCCCAGCCCTCACAGCCCTATGGTTCCCATTAACACGTGACTGATCTGCCTAGAAACCCCAGGTCTTCCGCTCTGAGCTCCCCAAAGATCAGCGGTTTCTTCCTTTTAAGACCCAGAATTCCGGGAGGGGCAGGACCCGCATTCCATTCATTTTTTGTTCCCCCATCTCCCTCCCTGCCCCCTGCCCCTCAAGGCCTGGCGCACAGTAGGTGCTCAGCTCTGCAAACCCTTAGGAACTAGTGAGGGGGAAAGAGAACTGGAGGGGCATCTGGGCTCGGAGGGTCTCGGGCAATGCTGACAGCCTCTGGGGGGGGGTCATGCTGGGGGGGGCAGTTACAGGGGTGGGGAGGCAGGTGGGCCCTTCCCAAGGGCCACCCCAGACCCAAGGACACCGCCCCTCCTCCAGCCTGGTGTTTGGTTCTCCATGTTTGGATCGCAGGCCTTGCCAGGGAGCCCAAAGGGGGCCTGGCCAGCACTTGGCTTCCTTGAAAAGGAAGCCTGTTCGTTGCGATGGGAAATTCCCCTTCTGTCTCGCACTGAACCTGGCCTGGAGACTCATCACCTGCGCCCCGCTCTTCCTCCCTTCTTTTATCTGAGGAGAGCTGAGCGCTGCCTCTGCTAATGAGCTTGTCCGTACTAATGAAGCAGGTGCCCTGTCCCCCGCCGTCCCCCCTCACCAGCTGGGAGGGGAGGATTGTTCTTCAGATGTGGGCTCGGGGCCCACAGAGGAAAAGCAGATACACGGTAATAATGACCATAATGATGAGAATGACAATGTCGGCAGTGGATCTCTTTAAATGAGCTCTTACTTCATCGGTCAGGGGCTTTCTACGCCCCGTATGGGAGGCCAAGGGGATGTGCAACGGCTTCCATGTGTCGGATGGGGAAACCGAGGCCAGGGAGCCTAAATGGCCCGGGTAGCACAGAGAGCAGCAGGGCCGGGTCCCCAGCCAAGACTCTGGGCCTCCGTTTGCTCACCCCACTGCTGCCTACTGACGTTTCTAAACAGTTTGACCCACTTTTTTATGGAAAACCTAGACACCGGACCCAGTGGTGCATGGGAGCAAGGGCTCCCACCCCAGGTGCCCCCCTGCCCCCCCCACCCCCCTAGCAGTGTAGGGCAAGTTTCCAGTCATCTGAGGACTGTCAGAACCCCACGTGCGCCCACCTTGATTCATTCAATTTGCGGAGTCCCCATTGTTCGGCCCGGGTCGGGGTGAAGGGTGCCCAGGGGAATAGTGGGTAATGCGACTCCCAACGAGGGCCTTCCCCCAGGCTGGAGGAATCCGACCACCCAGTCCCCGTCCCCGCCTCCATCGCACCATCGCGCAGTTGCTGGGACCCTGTCCCCGGGGCTCGCCCCTCGCCTCGCGGCCCCCTCCGCCTCCAGGGCGTCCTCTCGATCAAGTAAATAAGGGGCCCCCGAGAGTCCTTGCCTCACACCAGGGTAGACACCCCAAGACGCCTTCCATGTCTTCCCGGACCCCGGAC